>JAECUM010029279.1:0-47802 GCA_016617855.1 Megalonaias nervosa | reverse complement strand
GGATAGGGGTACGACATTTTGTTCCGTGAGCGGAAATGTTTTAAGAGATGTTTGATATTGCCAAAAATATATTGCGACGATATCGCCAAGCTAGACTTGTTATCGATGACAGGACAGAATATATTGTAGCAGAAAATACTTACAATCATCATCTTTAAATACTTATAAGAACGTCATTGTTTTCATATAAGGTCATTGGCCCGAGTACAAAGTTATTAATGAAGAAAATATATAATTCTGGTGAACACACATTGGTATTTTCTAAGTCTACAGTATGGTGGTAAGTCATATGATCACATACACATTACAAAAGATACATAATTAAGCAATTCGTAAAGTATTTTTCCTTACATTGAATACAAAATATATAAACTGTGCTGTTTCTTCGGATTTACCTCTTCAGAGATTCATTGAAAAGTAAATTACAAAAAATTCATCAGGTGGATTTTTGTAATATTACTTGGGGAAAAAACTTAAATCTTTATTCCGAGTATCTGGGTTATTTTAATAAAACATGGAATTCGTCTTCAATTTCCCCGCTGTCACATAAATAACATAATCTGCGTTCCCTATAGACATGCTGTCTGCCTACATTCATATGAAAAGGAGTTCTCATAAGATAAAAAGAGTGTATAGCCGTCTTATGTATTATGTTAAGCAACATATACATATTTTGTCACATTCATAAGACGTTTATAATTATTAAAATTCTTTAAAGGGATTGACCCCATTTACTTCATCATGCCATTCGTGTAAGTTACAATCTATTATTCGTTGTCTAAATTGCACAATAAATAACAATATCTCCAATATCATATGATATCCACACAAAACCAAACCCATATTTGCAAAGTAGCTGTCTAATATAACTTGCCCAAATTATTCTCTCGCTTTCATCGAGTGCCTTTAACGTCATGTAGTATTACCTGAGACATCTATAGCTAGGTATATGTATGACAATGTTTTATACATCTAATATATATTCAAAATACATATTAAAAGTCAATATTTACCGAGAGCTTCATTGCTTGAAGATTGTCTACCGAGAGAAAAATAAATTCTACTTAACTGTGGATGGAATTTCTCAACAAACTGTCTCTGATCAATAGATGGGAATAGGCTTAACGCGAACATGAAATAATCTGAACACAATGCTCGGTGATGGAAGGCCGAGGTTTCTTATTAATTTCAGCATCTTTCAAATGGTTTTGACCGGTTCATTCTGTTAGAAAACATTACTCCCAAATAGCTGAAATAAATTAAACTTTTGATATTCTCATTACGGCAAGTCCAATTTTCGGACTTGTAAAAATCTACCACTGTTTCTAAAGGCAATGATTTTTGCCATATCCATGTTTACAGAAGACCCCATTTTACACAAAGGAGCTCCATTGTGACTATCTTTGTTTGCAATTCTCAAACAGAATCAGCAAAACAAGACAAGTCATCGGAATAAAGTAGCAGAATCATATTTTGTACTTGATTCTCAATAAAGATTCCAGTTTCACCATATTTATCCATTATTGCCTATAAATTATTTAAAAACGAGGAGAAATGAGAGGATTTAATAAATAACCTTGTTTTACACAAGGCTTACATTAAAAATATTCACTTGGTTGATGTTAAGAAGTCTTTACAGACGATTTAAGCTGCGGGGACAATATATATGGCATATATAGGCGGCGCGGCAAGGAGTGTTGTGCGGCGGCGGGCATATGCGCGCGCGTTGGCTAAGGCGCGGCGGCGTCATGGAAAGTAGGCAGCATCTTACCCTTCACACCATTTTGTGATAATGGATACCACAGCCTCTATGTGTTCACTTTTAATAGCAACATTTAACTAATAATATTCTCCATTTTTCGAAAGATATTTCTGTGCCACAGATTACAATATAAATATATTATCTGCTGTCGAATAACTAGCCCAGAATCCCGCCTGTTCTTCGTTTATCTTATCATAGTTGGTATCTCATCACTGATGGTGGGGCCCATATTGGCCGCCATTTACAGTCTATCATGCGGTGAAAAATACATAACTGACAACACAGTACAAAACAAGTGTAAACTAGCCGTTTATTTTAAGTTTGAACTTTATGAAAGGACTAAACATTTTTGTGCAGCGTTCGACAAGTCTTATTTATTTATCGAAGTCACAAGAGGAACTCAGAGCAAAGGAAAGCATCCCTAGAATAGCATGTAATACGGATTGGGGTATTGGTGAGCGAATATACGTATACATATTTCAGTTTGTTTTTCTTTCCGTAAACATTTTCGTTTCGGGAGCATGACCTTCAATATGTTCATGGTATTTCAACTACTTACAACTGCCACGCAAGTTGGCTAGGTGTACATATTCAGTGTTCAATACTTTTATGCTGCCACAGAAACAAATTGTAGCAGTAATGAGTGCATACATTGCTAGTATAATGGTCCATAGGGCAATAATATAAGTAGTAGGTATATTGATGGTGTAATGGATCATTGGGATCTAGCATGCATAATGTGTGCATTGATGGTGTAACGAACCACAAATGTACATTGATGGTGCAATGGACAATAGATACCTAGTAATTGTCGTGTGTGCGTTGGTGGTGTAATTGAAAATAGGAACCTAACATAAGTTATGTGTACATTGATGGTGTAATGGATCCAAATAACAGACAAGATTAATATACAACATGAGACTATTGGACCATTATTTTGAGTATGATTCTTTAAATAAGCGGAAGAACAAATGGGGCGTATCACAACTATAAATGACTCTTGTTTCATATATGTAATCGCTCTGACAATCGTGATCTATAATGGATTAAGTGCATGTCACACACATATACACACACAAGCACATGACGTGTATGTATGCAAATATCCACAGCTAAACATAATGTAGACTCTCTAATTATATTTGCATTTTTGTGTTTTGATCCAGTCTCGTTTATGTAATCGTCCATTCTATTACACATTTCATAATGAGATATTTTAACATTCCAGTGGGAGAAAAATTATATCGCCACAGTGGCAATATTACGTTTATACCTACTTTCGATTCCCATTTAGGACATACATCTGCCGGTATGCATAGTATTTCTGTATTCTCTCTCTCTCTCTCTCTCTCTCTCTCTCTCTCTCTCTCTCTCTCTCTCTCTCTCTCTCTCTCTCTCTCTCTGAGGGTGAACAGAACTTAAAATGTGAGAAGACCACAACTTCTAGTATAGTTAATTAATAAGAAGATGCTATAGAAAATGCCTTAAAAGTGAACTCCATGCAGCAAAAAGTAGGCTTCAAGAATAAACATTTTTTAATCGTTATTCCACATGAATCCTGCAAACTACCATTGTCTGAACTTGATCTGATGTTATTTGATGTACTGTCACCTATGCAATATCGTATGCCTTTTACACTCTTCGATAGTATCGTATGCCTTTTACAGTCTACGATAAATATACACATTCTGAGGGGAAATACTTGGTTAAATATAGCAATAAAATTGTTTAAGTAAGGATTTTAACTCTCAACAAAATTAAAATAATGTTTGAAAACGACTAAAAATCGGGCGTTGTTAATCATAACTTGATTGCAGCGACTGTTACCGAACTAGACTGCAAACTTGTCAAAGTCAAAAGTTGCGTTATAATGCAAAATTGAACAATATAAAGAACAAAAATCCATCTAAATAAACTCACAATCATTAAAATCTTTTGCTTCAAGATGTTACGCTCTGAAATTTGTCAAATGTGTCCGCTTTGTTATGCTTCTACAATATTCCCATCGCAACAATGTTCAATGTATTAATCCGCGCAAGAAATGTGTTAAAGAGAATGAAACTGTATTCATTTTCGTTCGCAAAAGGTCATTAATTTGACAAAATACACATCTGAAATATTATTTTGCAAGTTAAGTTTGTAAAAGGTGGCTGCCCTAAAAGAATTGTAAATTTCGGAACTTCTTTTTATTTATGTAGTAATGCAGCCTTGAATCACATTAATACAGAATGGAGAAAAGTACATGCAAATCAACAGTTTTTGCCTTTAAATTTATATAATAAAAAGGTCTATGTTTTGTTTGAGAATATATAAGGAAATATTTCACTCGTGAAGTGGAAACATTTTGTATTGTCACTCATGGCTTCGCCACTCTTAACAATACAGTGTTGCCGACTTCAATAGTGAAATAGTTTCAAATAGCTATTCACAAAAAAAACGTCGGTAGCTTGTATGCAGATTCCGAAACCGCTTCAGCTGCTTTCATACCGCTGGTGTTTGTCACATGTTCTTTACTCGAAGTGCCAGTTGTTCGCTAGCCCGTCTTGTTCCTGGTATCATGTGATGGATATAATTATACAATCTCATTTCTTGTGTTAAATTTGTCTGATTAGGTGGATGTTTGCCATTCTAATCGTTAGGCACTTGATCAGTTTGCACTAAATTTAATTGTAATACCTAGAACATGTTCCATCAGATTTTCATGAAATTTGCACAATCAACTTAATGTTGCTTTCTTGTAAAGTGGTCACATATTCCACCAAGATATGATTTTAGAGAAACCGTTATATTAATGACTAGACGTGCTTATTTTGGCTCTTTGTATTTCTTCAGTTTATATGTTTTTTTATTTCGTTTTTTTATTTCATTACATGCTATTGTAATATAACATTGTATGTTGGACTTAACCTTCTCCAAATTCAAGTTTATTTCTACTTGACCTGAAGTAGTAATTATTTATTCTATAAACAACTAATACATAGCTAAAATATTATCTGTGTTTATGGGATTAAGATCAGAATCATTATTAATAGAAATAAACATGTCTATTTTGGTTTGGGTGTAGATTATTGGAAATCCCCTACAGTTTACCTGGCGTATTTGACATAGTCCAGGTTATATATTATAATTTTAGCATTATACTTTCTAACTAACATTTTATTTTGTAAACATTAAGAAGTTTCTAGAAGGTTATTTTCCATTAGGTAAGTTTTTAGAAAATTAATTGTGACCTGAGGTCAAGTAGAAGACTATATAATCTTGTTACGGGAAAGATTATTGATTCGTGCTTTAACATCCGAGCAGAATCAAGTTATTGTTGTGTACGGTATTTGATTTGGAATTACTCAGATTATTTCTTCTGTAGAAATACAAAGGTTCTCTGTTAACATTCTTAGAAATAAAGAATTGAATTTTTCCTGAAATTTCAAATAAGGATTTCGTGTTAGATTGTACTATTGTGATTCAATAAAAGACTGTTGGCACATCAACAATTTACGAGCCATCACAGGTGTATCAACATTTTCAGCGTTGGACTTAATTTGGAGCTACACTAAAATGTATTCAGAACTTTAATTATTAAGACTTGCGTCTTTATTCTAAAAATTATTTAGGATTTAATTGCAATACCTTAAGTTGCCTTTTTTACATTTTCACTTTGTATTCTAGGAAAATAAATTATCTCTTGAATTTTACAAAGCTGGTTGCTTTTCTCTCTTTTCATTTACATATTTTAAAGCATTGACTCGTAAGACCACGCTGAGAATCCAGAGATAGTTATGGGTGCAATGCTAGCCGCACCATGCTTGATATCCAAACCTTCAGTCGTTTGGATTGAGCAGTGTACATTGGTTTCTCCCTTCTTGTACCAGAACACAAAATAAATTATAAAAGTTTATTATAGAAGCTCGAAAAAGATCGACTTTAGTCGAATAATTTCTAAAATGTTTAAAAATATGTATATTAATTTTTTTCTGTCATTTTGATCCATTACACCATCAATGTACACACTACTTATGTTAGGTCCCTATTTTAAAAACACTGGAACATCGTGATTCATAATTGATCTTTATTTCACTAAAAAAGACAGCATCTACTATATATATATATATATATATATATATATATATATATATATATATATATATATATATATATATATATATATAGAATCAAAGAAGCAGGAGGCCGAGTCGGATATGACAACACCCGCAGCTTTGGCTGTTCTAGACTTCGGGTACTCCAGAAATGCCGTGAGAGTGGCCATCAAGGTGTTGAGAGATAAAGGTTAGAAATCTTTATTTTGCCTCAAGTATAAACGAGACTGTATCGTTTGGCAACTTTTAAACTTAAAACAAAATATAAAAACATGGAACAACGTGTCATCACATATCAACATTAACACGAGGAGACATGCATTTAAATTGAGATATCTTCCATGGCTTTGTACTAAATAAGAAAGCGCCGTCTTGTGAATTGGAGTCCTTTATTTTGTTTTTCCTTTTATCATGATCCTCTTGTGCAGTTCCTAATCCCAATTATTTTTTTTAAACATTTTCGTTTGATATTTTCCATAATCGTCAGCCTCCACTCTGATTCGGGACCGGTATTTAATTTTCTTTTGTGGGTGTGGGGTATGCGCCTATGATGTTTGTTTTTATTTTTCGACCCTCAAATATCTTGGAAAAATATTGTTTCTCTGAATTGTAGGAAAAAATAACTAAATATGTTCATAGTTAGTTGACTAAAATAAATGATTTTAATGTAAATGAAGAAAAGAATATCCTGGTTCAAAAGAAAATCCACTCCATCCCACCCTTGCCTCCCGCCAAAAATGATATCGTCAGTAACTAAACGCAAACTCATTTTTCGTTATTGTCACCCATTGAAACAATAATTACACTAATTTTCAGCTGCAACTGTATGAAAGCCTACAATAGCCATTCAGTGATTCTTTCATTAGTATCAACGCATGTTTACAGGACAGAAAAAGCTCACCGCCGATGGTATTCTTCAAGTCTTGATTTCCATGGAAGACAAAGGGATCATACTACCGTCACATAACGGCAAAGAAACAACAAACGCTGTCGTATCTGAAACAAAGGAAGTTGGTTTACAGGCGTTATCTACAAAAGATAAACATTTGACTGGGTGCAAATCAAATACAACGTTGACGTCTGAGGCAAAAGATGATGGTACAGTACACATTTATTGTCCAAAGAAAGCTGTAAAGCTGCTCAAAGACGACTCACAATTAGGATCCATTCTACCTGTTCGCTAATTGAGCAAATATTCATGACAAGTATCTAAAACAGAAGCATAATGACAATTACTTTAAACTATCTCAATAATAGTTTTATTTTCTTTCAATAACTCTCGCTCATTCATTTATCCGTTATATTTATAACCTTGCCATTTTCTTTGGGCTTCAATGTACATTTTTTTTTGCATATGTCCTTCGTGTTATATATTTAATATTTGTAATAGGTTAAAATTTATATTTATTATTTGTAATGGTTTAGAATTTAATGGAAGAATGAGAGATATATTTATCTTACTTCAGATATTTCTTGTTCTGTCTTCATTTGCTACATTACATTCGTAATGTTAATGATGTGATGAAGCCTCTGCATTCTAACACACACACACACACACACACACACACACACACACACACACACACACACACACACACACACACACACACACACACACACACACACACTCACTCACTCACTCACACACACTCACACACACACACACACACACTCACTCACTCTCACACACACACACACATATATACTCACACACACACTCACTCACACACACTCACTCGCACACACACTCACACACACACACTCACTCACACACTCACACACACACACACACTCACACACATGCGCACGCCTCAGTGAGGATCATTGTTAATCACAATACCTAGGTACGACGCAGTGTTTCATAATAAATTCTATGTACTATAGCTTTCAAATGCAATCGAAATCACCGATGAGATAATTTTAACATCTGATTGTTATGAACTCTGAAAAACATTTTCCAGAAGCATATACGGATTTGTTAATTTTATTTAATACTTATCTTCACTGCAGAGTTCTGCCATCTGTTAGAAGAGAATGAAAAATTGACGTTGCAAATGATGTGCAAACGCTGCAGACAACGAGAAAGAAATATCCTTGTACTGCCTTGTACACACTTCTGTTTGTGTGAACAGTGTTCCAAAGAGGTATCTCTCTGCCCTGAATGCTGGAAACCAATCAATGAAAGAGTCAAGACATACCTACCATGAGGATTTGTACAGATATATTTTGTGTAAATGTGTCACCAATTGTCATGCAATAGTGGTTCTTTCCTTTTACCCTTGGTATTATATCCAGACTCATACGTAACAAAATTCAATGTGCTAGAAATATACATCTGACTGACAATGAATCATTAAACTATGCGGTTTTTCGTGTCTTTAACAACTGGCTCATTTTTAAAGTAAAACATAATGAGTATAATTCAATAAGTGTTATTTGTCTATAGTGCCGCGACAAGTTCGTAAAGAGATAATATCATCTAAGAATATATGTGAGTACAGAGCAATTGAAATTAAAAACATCTGATCAAAACAGACATTTAAGTAATTAAAACATCATATGCTGCTGATTAAAGGAGGGGGATAGAAAGGGGGAGTTTACTTCTGACAAAGGGTTGGAACATATAATACATTTAGAATATTAGCTGCAGCTCAGATCAATGGGGGACAACAAATATGTCAGCCCGATATCAGTTTTCCCTTGCTTAGAAAGCTTTTATCACAATAGTCTAGGGTTTACCAGTCCCGTACAATCAATTGAAATGGAAAGGATCTCTACACGTTAGTGTAAACATATCATACGTATCTGCAGTTGTCAAGGTAAAGCTACGCTTGTTTCGGGAATAATTGTTTAAAAAATCATTTCTTTGCTTATCTAGAAGTCTAGAAACCACAGCGTCCTGAAGCCGCTTGATATCTTTTATCCCCTAAAACTATGATGGAAAAAAGATCTAACCAATATTATGATAACTTCGTGATTTGCTACTCTCTTGGTATGCTATGTACTTCATAGGTCTCATGAAGGTCATTAAAACTTTTTTATCATAGGGACTACTAACCGTCTCACTTCTCTTGCTATCTTAAGTACTTGTATATTTATGGTTTTGCATAATATTTTTATAGGAAGTTAGTTATTTTGTGTTCATCACATTATAATATAACTACAAAACACTGTTTATGCTGTGTTTTTACAATGCATGCAGCTGGAATGTAAAGCTGAGTTCAACAAATATGGTTGCTTCGTCGCATAGCTTCTTTGACACTTAGATTATATTTTAACCTGCCGATAAAATCTTTTGTTGTTTTCTTGTTCAGTACAGATTTGAAATTATATCGATTTATGTCTCACACTGTAGTTGTCAATCATATACGTAAATCTCTTGCTCTGGCTGGTTTGAAGCATATGAATATTTAGTAGCGCATGCGCAGCCTAGAGGAGTGTATTGCTTCAGATGTGATTGTAACAGTGGACTATGCCGATCTAGGTTTTCCTCTGTTTTCCTTCAGTCACTTACAAACAGCTTCTCATCAAGAAGTGTTTCACTCGTGACGTTTAAGGACCCATTCATTAAGTTAGATTTGCCTTCCCCACTTATATGTAGGAACTATTTCAATTTAGTGTGTAAATTAGTATTAAGACGGTTGGTCAAAGTTGATCGTTGGGTCTGTCCATGATTGAGAAATTGTACATCTGTCTTACACTGCGCGGATCGTTGTCTGATGGCCAGGTAGTAAGTTTATCGGATTCCTTTTGAGCTGACACAGGGCAAACGCTTTATTTTCCTGCACCTCGTTCAGCATCGCTCAAGCTACGTTTGGTCAAATACGTCTTTTGTAATATGTTTATCAGTTATTCTCAGCGATGGAATTATCCCGATTTCGCTCGAATGGTTCCAACTGTTTAATCACATCCGCTGGAAAGAGAACTGTAAACTTCGTAACTCACAAACACATATACCGGAATTTAAGAATCACTTTTTGTGTTCTTTATTTTGTGTATTTGTGTCATTTGGGAGAAGATCATTAGTGGGTTTTATAAGACTCACGGTACTAATTTAGTTCCCGTAGTAAATCTATACAGACACCATGATATTAAAAATGGAATGACTTCAAATTTGTGAGTGCCCATGATCAAACCTATATTTATCAGTATAGATGCATCCTGCATGACAGGTTCTGTGTAGAGAAAACGATATGAGCCGCTGCATTTTCTCGACTTACATGTGTTTGAATCATGTGCTTTCAATCCCACACCAAAGAGTCAGTAAATGAGTGTCCCAGACTCAAGACTGTTCAAGGACTGAAAATCCGTCAATAAAACAATGTTTCTCTATTTTTTCAGTTACAGCTAGGATAAGCTCTCAAAAGATTCTTGTAACTAAAATCGATCTTTCAGAATCATCCAGTCCTGGCCAGCCAAACCCGTAAGTACTATATTTTATCTTCGCCCATTTCCAGAGTGGTTCCCATTTTTACATACATTTAGTACCGTGTGTTCTGTAACCATGTAGTAGCACCTTCCGTACACATCTCTCCAAGGTGCGGAGGATGTAGAGTATGATTAAAATTGTTCACACTGTATGTTTGGCATAAAAGTCTTTCAGCAATCTGGTTTGCGTAATATTATTTTACCGGAATCTTTGAATAGATGTCATATTATAATGGCGTTCCAAACTCGAATAACTCATTTAGACTTCCTACGTTTGTGTTTTCTTTTCATACAGTATACGCATATCGCAACAAAGGATTAGCCATCATGTTGCAAGGAAATGCATTCATGTAAGTTTACTTCAATCCAGGTAACTTACGAATCTTCTTTTTCTCTTTATCAAGTCCGTATTCAAACGATCATTTCAAAGTGTTATAATCGTGATGTAACATTGAGCTGTAATACTCTGCACGTTTTTAACCAGGGAAATATCTCATTAGATCCTTAGAGAGGGTCATATCGCACATGATGGCGGTACTAAGAAAACTGGTTTGGTAACTCCCAACTGTTTAACTGCGCTGTACTCACTAAAGTATCCAAAACATATTCCAATATGATTAACGTACGGATGATGTCAAAATTTGATATGCTTTCAATCTTAAATTGCATTGCTTCGTCGTGTTCAAAATTAGAACCTTCTTATGCACCCATCTTTATAGAAAAGTGGAACAATTACTACATTAAACTGCCATATTATATTGTCGGTATGTTTCAAAAATTAGTTTAATATTTCTTGAGTCCAGCATATCTATGTGATAAATAAATGGATAATAGCTACGCAACTCGGTTATGTATCTGGGCTTCCGTTTTGTGAAAACATGCCATCCATTATTCTTAGCCTATGCACATCCAATATGAACTGTTTCAAGTTTGTGTACTTTTTCAAAGTTATATTTCCAAAATGATATCAAACTGAATGACGTTGCTAGATTTTCACTCTCTCTCTCTCGTCTTCTATTTGCAGGTGATGTCACTTTGATAATAAAAATTTGTTGTTTTCTAATTAATGTTTGCCTTCTCGATTCATTGATGTCATTGGGATGTACCTTGTATATGGTAAAGGCCGGCTTGTGTTTCTATGTCTTCTAGATGGAATTGTAATGAATTTATACATCTTGACAACTTGTGTCATCAGAAATTCGAGATCTGTGAGTTGAAAATCCAAAATATTATAAATTATGTTTACAATTTTCTCTATTCTCAATTGATATAAAAACCGATTATTCGAGTTTCGTCATTTTCCCTGGTGGTTTTCGAAGGTTGCCTTTATGGAAGCAAACTTATTGTCTTTGTTCCCTAGACATGATGAATTGAAACCTTTTGGAGATATTTGCTATATCGTAATTCAGACTCAGGCTTCCATTACATTACATGATATGACAGGAATAAAAGCCTGCACAAGACTGGAGTCCACGAGACGGACAAGAAGAAACGCCGTTATTCGTGTTGCTCTTTCACCCTCCAGGAAGAAGATTTCGGTTTTATTTTGCTAACTCCAAAGCAAATTCATATTGCGAAGATCAAATAAATAAATCAAACAGTCTAAACACTACCTTTGAATAATGCGCTATATATATATATCATTTAATACTGGAGAGGATAAGTACATAAAGGTGAAGCCGAGACATTTTGCTGACAAACGGTTGAAAAAGATGATTCACTGTTCTTGTTTGCATGTCAGCTCCACAAATGTATAGCAAACTGTGTTTTTTGGAGAGGAATTTCGTTGATGATCCAAAAGTCCATTACTTTACAAATCATGTACAACTTTTTTTATTATTATAGTTTGGATCCTATTTTTTTTTTTTTTTTTTTTTTTTTTTTTTTTTTTTTTTTTTTTTTTTCTTTTTCAAGCAAGTTTCTCTCTTCCAACAGTGTAATTCCTGGTTGACCAAATCAAGGGAAATAACTCCAATTATAATGCTCGAGTTTTTATTATATTGTTTTTCGTCACAGCCACAAACGTTTGCCATCTTTTACCAGACTTTTCACTCACATTCAAAGGGTTATAAGTATATAATCTGCACCTGTTTCGATCATGGAAACATTAAAAAGCCAATGATGAACAGCATTGTCAATATGTCCCTTGAGAAAACTTGTTTCATATCAATAAAACCATCAAGATCTGCAATGAGGAACACACTCTTGTAAGACACAGTCTGACCCGAACTTTAGCTACCTGAAAGTTTCCTAAAGACTAGATGTACTTGTAATTTATTCCTTTATGATAAAATTTCTCAACGAACATTTTTATAAGGAAGCATCAAGTGTGGTTGCTTCAAAGCCGGCCGGCGAAGAACAAGAAGAAAACTTCCAGTTATCTCCCTTTCGTCATTTACGACACAGCAATTGAAAATTCGATCGTTAATATGAAAAATTCCTCTCCAATTGTCAACCTTTAAATCGTTGCGACCACCGCGCATCGCATCAACGTCCAATCAGTTGGACCACCCGAAAAGTGCACAGAAATAGTCCACATTATAAATGGAAGGATATCGGCATATATTTTCTAAACAGAAACTCGGCTAAAAACATAAGGCGATGAGCCAAAGTGCGCGGATCTAACACCTGTTAGTTATTCCATTGAGTCGTTCCCCGGCCACTCCACATGAGGCAGAGTTGTTGTCATCGCAAAGAACTCCATTCTTCACCGTCTTAACTACACTGCAACCTTCAATTTCGACCACACGTCGTTTGAAATTGTCCAAGTCACACTCACATGGGAACATGTCAGCCATTGTTTTCTTCCCTTTCAGCCCTCCTCGTCATCGAAAAAACAAACAAACTGACTGAATCTCTCTTTTTGGAGTAGTTTCCTAGACTCCTGGAACATGGAAATTCGATTCGTGGCGCCCTGGATGTTCTTGGAGATTACGACCTTCACTTTGAATATCCTAGAAACCCATATACGTCAAACACTTCAAGATTCCATTCATGTTTTCAATATCAGTCATTTAGCCAACCCACCCATAAAAATGGTCACATTTTAGACTGATGTCTTCATGCACCTGATGATTAGATGTTCCATGAACTTGCATTATATCACTGCATCATAAGCCATTTATTACATATCATTCACTAACCCTCCAATTTTGTTTCTAATAAAAGACCTCTGTGTGATATAGAGAACCATGACATCCAAGTAAACACATTAATAACTTTGTAGCCTCCTACAGCAGAAACATTTTACGTTTATTGCATGATAAGCATGCTCCTGCAACCAAGTGCATCTCATCCAATCAGACGTGTTCTCCATGGTATGTAAGTGCTAGGGGTCAGCCTCTCACTGCTAAAAGAGAACGCCGTAAGGCTGAGAGACTTTGGCTTTCATCCGGTCTTACAATTCGTAAGTAAACCCATGAAGCCGATGACAAGAAATTCACAATGTTATGCAGCGAAATCAACCTAATTCAGTACTAAGAATAATGAAAATTCTAGCTTCACAGAGCTCTTCGATATTACTAACAAGCTAATATCAATGAACAAATGTACACCATTTCCAACGACTTCTCTCCGGTCGACCTTCGTGATCTATTTGAAAATTTGTTCTATGACAAAGTGCAAACGATTAGTTATCGACTTGACAGCACAATTTCAATGACTCATCGTCACCATACATTTGTGATACACAATTTCAAATGCAACCTTTCAACGGATTTGAGCCTGTCTCTACGGATTTCTTAAACACAATCCTGATGAAGAGCACTCCAAAGTCGCGTGAACTTGATCCGATTCTGGCATCACCACGCTTAAGTGCACAGATTCAATATTTCCTTCACCAACCGATGTTATTAAAACTTCTGTCTCATCCGGGGAACTCTCATCATTTTTTAAAACTGCCACTGTAAATACTCTGATGAATAAAACCAACGCTTGACCCAAATGACGTGAAAAAATTACCGCCCTGTTTCTAACCCCCCATTTATGTCAAACATCTTACAAAAAGTTGCTCTGTCTCAACTTGTATCTGATCTGAATTTAAATAGACTTGTTAGCAATTTACAGTCTGCATATCTCCTTTGCCACAGCAAAGAAACGACCTTCTCTCTGTTTTGGATAGTGACAAGATAACAGTCCTCACTCTCCTTGACGTGTCTGGAGCATTTGAGACAATAAACCATGATATATTACTTCAAAGTCTCCAGCATGTATTTGGAATTCGCGAACGGCCTTACTATCGTTCATGTCATATTTAGTCAACAGATCATTCCCCAGTCAAGTTATCCATGCTTCTGAGTTCCGCTGGGTCCTGATCTTGGACCCGTTCTCTTCATTCTGTACACTAAGCCCTTCTCAAGGGTCATATATCGTTTTTGGCGTCTCCCTAGTTGTACCCTAATGACACCCAAATATACAAATCTAACCACCCAACTGAAGTTGACGCTACCACCTAACGCGCAGAGTGAATAGAGAGGTGTATTTTTGATGTGAAGTCATGGATGACAAGTTACAAGCTGCAGATGAATGATGACAACACTGAGGCCATTTTGATCATTACGCAAAGACTTTCTCGTGTCCCATCTTTTACCTCAAACAATAAGTATCAGCAATACGAATATTAAATCGCACAATCAGCACGACACTTTGCTGTCACTCTCGACAGTACTCTCCCGTCACACCAGCATGTAATGAACGTATGCAAGGCTGCATATCTGGAGCTGAGAAGTATCAGCTCCATTCGCAATTTTCTTTCAGTCGGTACCACAAAAAACACTTATGTGTTCCATCGTACTTTCTTGACTTTATTAATTTAATTATCTTTTATATTATTTTGTCTCAGTGTCTACTACAGAAACATTAAAATGTTCAAAATACAGCTGCTTGGATTACCCCTGAAGTACCAAATATCACGTTCTCCACCGACACTCACTTCCCCACACGCTTGCTCTGTACCCTCTACTGACTACCAGTTCGATACAGGATCAAACACAAAATCAGTTCTTCCTGCTACATTTCGTTGACTACATCCAATCCAAAATGCACGTACTTATCCTCACCAGCGTGTAAATCCTTTGCGGATACGCCTCCACTCGTATTCTCATTATTCTGTTACGAACATTTAATTTATATTATGTGCTTGACCTTTGTTAGTGAATGAGGGTAGAGGTTTTGCCTGCTTGATTATCGTTATGTTTGCCTACCTGATTTTTTGTCATGGTTATAAGTAATAAACAAAATATTTTCTAAAATTTAAGTTTAAGGTCTACACTTACTTACAGTCTGATGGCATTTTCTATCAGAAAAATCGTTAGTTTTCCAGAACATTCTATTGCACTATAGGTCTGATGAGTCTGTGTCAAAGTGGATTATTATTCATTCCTGCTTTATGATCAAAATATGGAATCAGTTACAGTTCTGTTCAGATCTAATTTGAGAGGAATTATTTATATTAATTGCTTATTGGAATTAAAATGACAGAGTGCTCATTGGCCTTTTTGAGCTAAAACACTACATTGGGATTATCTTGAACTAATTCAAAGACGTTCTGGATTGTATCATTGCGGTACACCAGGATATTAAAATCTCTTGGTACATCAGGACTTTCAAGCTTATTGGAATTCATTCGGAACATTCTGTACCTTTTTACTTGTGATAGAACATTTAGGATTATATGAGATTTAATTCACAATACTGTAAGTGTCTTTTGAATTTTCACTTTGCATTCTATGGAAAAATTATTTCTGATTGTATTAAACTTCTTGGTTTCGTTTTCTTTTTGTTGCATACTATAAGACCTAGAATTGTAAGAATACTCATTATCAAAACGATGTCCTACGGACAACGTTCTTTTACGTACGAACTCCCAGCGACCTCGAACGAATTGCCTGTTGAACTAATGCACAATGACACTGTGATCCCATGCAAGAGTGCTCTTGAAACTCACGTATTTCGACTGCAAGAACAGACTTAAGACTTCAAGATATTTCCTTACCTTAATTGTTTTCTCTCTCTCTCTCTCTCTCTCTCTCTCTCTCTCTCTCTCTCTGGACCATCGTAACATGATGTATGTATATGTGTGTTTGTTCTTTTGTGATAGCTAATATTGTGATGTGCTTAGAACTTCTAGGACACACGGTACTAATTATACGGAAAAATGGGAACCAGCCTGGAAATGAGTGAACATAAAATATAGTATATATGGGTTTGGGTGGCCAGGATTGGTTAATAATGCAAGTTTATGTTTTAGGAAAAAGAATCTTTTGAGACCTTATCCTAGTTGTAAGTCAGAAAAAATAGAGACATTGTTTTATTGATTGGATTTCAGTCCTTTAACAGTCTTGAGTTTGGAACACTCATTACTAAAATTAGCACCTGACTCTTTGGTGCGGAATTGAAAGCACATGTTCTAGACACATGCAGGTCCAGAAAATGCCTCGGCTCATGTCCTTTGCTCTACACAGAAGCTAACATCCAGGTTTCATCTATACTGATAAATATAGGTTTAATCATGAGCACTCAGAAATTTTAAGTTATTGAATTTTTAATATCATGGTGTTTGCATAGGTTTACTATGGGAACTGAATTAGTACCGCGAGTCCTTCAATGAATAAGCTCTGCTCCAAGTCTTCACTAACAACGATTTTTCAAAGGGGTCGAGGGAAGCAACTCATATAGCATTATTGGTTAATTTAGTTTGAAGTTATTTCCCTTGCAAAGCTTTTGTATTATTATACGACCATTTACTTGGTGTAGACCAGTGATTCTCGAACATTTTCTCGTGGACCAGTTGAACACTGCTGAGGGTCTCAGTGGGCCAGTTTTTTATCGTTCCTAATGTCGAGTGTACCGTTAGCTAACCTATTGTAATGCGTTTTACATAAAAATGTTACATATAAAAATGATTGATAATAATTTTGACATTTTTTGTTCAACAAATAAGAGCCCACAACTCGTATCTTAATACCAGTAGTCTTTCGTTTCTAATTCGATTGATGCGTCTGTTTTTCTTTCAGCAAAGTTTAGGTTCCCGATTGTTTCACAACCTTTACGCGGATCACAAGAACGGACATCAGGTATCACGGTACCAATTGTTTTTCCATAAACCTCAATGCTAATGTTTTGCGAAATAAATATACTTTCTATCCTACCTCAGCATGCATGTCACAAACTCTCACAGAGAAGAATGTTAGATTGTCAATTTGACAAGGACAGAACCAGGTACTCCATTGCATTTAAGAGAGATAACTCTGCTAGAACTAGATAGGGGTAAGAGTTATCTAATCACACCAAACACATTTTCAGTCATGTGTACCACATTTTTAAAAAAATCATAAAAAATACAAAATGTGATCTAGATATGAATTAACATAATCTCACATGTTGCCAAGAGGCTCAAACCTTTTTTAAGCCCAACAGAAAGTACAACTCTTACATTATGCACCAATCACAGCTAGTTTTGTTGTTTATTTCTGAATACAATGTTCCCTACACCTTAAGCTCCACCCACCTGGGGTTGTACAATTGGTACCGTTATACCATCAGGAACGACCAGTTGTCCGCGTACTAATATGAGAACCTGTGGTCTGGCAGCACTGAATCCAAATGCAAACAGTCAGTTTAAATCGATGAAAAATAGGTCTTAAAAATCAGCCTTACAACTGACAAGCACATCGCTTAGAGGGGAATTTGTGTCACTTTTTTGACATTTATCTTTTCGTTAGCTCATCATACTTTTTTAAATTCCATTACCTAAAATTGTACAAATCTGTCTGGCCAGCAATGCTTATAGATAAATAAAAGGGCAGCTGTTACTACTATGCTGACCGATATCTATATCTATCTATCTATCTATCTATCTATCTATCTATCTATATATATATATATATATATATATATATATATATATATATATATATATATATATATATATATATATATATATATATATATATATATATATATATATATATTGATATAGATATATGAATGCAACTTTATCTGTCCTTACCTGGTTCGCTCTGTTGACCTGTGACCACTGATTGCTGACAAATGAATTAGCTCATATATGTCAACTATATGCTTTGTGATGTCTAAATGTTCTATAAAACTAATTTGTAACGAATGTTTTCCTCTTCTCTGAATTGATCTCACTTTAGTTCATATAGTAAACTCTCTCTTATTCTAAAAGGTTAACAAATCTTTAAGTGCATTTATTCTTGAAAAAAACATACATGATTGCAAACGGTGAGCCAAAGTAACTGTATGTATGAGTTTATTTTAAAAAAGAAATTAAATGAGCCGATGAATCCGTTAGAAACTGATGCCGGCAAAAATCAGCAAAATATGAGGGACAAGGAGGCGGGATGGGGTCCTATTGATGGAGAGAGAGAGGGGTTTGAGATCGCTAAAGTGAATGGACTTTTGAAATCCTAATATGCTCGGCGGGTTGGGTGGTAAATCTGCTTTTCTGATATATTTCTATTATTGTGTATCAGTCTTGATCTGATGCTTTCCTGATATATTTCTATTATTGTGTATCAGTCTTGATCTGATGCTTTCCTGATATACTTGTATTATTGTGTATCAGTCTTGATCTGATGCTTTCCTGATATACTTGTATTATTGTGTATCAGTCTTGATCTGATGCTTTTCTGATATATTTCTATTATTGTGTATCAGTCTTGATCTGATGCTTTCCTGATATATTTCTATTATTGTGTATCAGTCTTGATCTGATGCTTTCCTGATATACTTGTATTATTGTGTATCAGTCTTGATCTGATGCTTTCCTGATATACTTGTATTATTGTGTATCAGTCTTGATCTGATGCTTTCCTGATATACTTGTATTATTGTGTATCAGTCTTGATCTGATGCTTTCCTGATATACTTGTATAAATGTGCATCAGATTATACTCTAGCACTCTTCTCATATGCTTTTATCCGATTTTACTCTAATCCTTCTCTGATATACTTGTATCAATTTGTATCATGTATCAATGTCTTTATAATACACGTCCAGAAAATGATCGAAATGTAGACATTCGCAACCTAAGCACAAATAGTACTTTGCTTGACATGTCAGCACGTGTATTAGAGTGACTAATTTTATTGACGTCCAAGAGTAGAAATGAGTATTTGTTAACAACAATGTCCATAAATCAAGCCTGTATTGATAATATAATTACAAGGGATATGTGAAATAAAACTTCTGTACGTTGTTCCTTGTGTGAAATAAATACCAATGTCATCCTGGTTTCTTCGCCTTTTCACAAATTTGTATGTATAATAGATGCAAAAATTGTTTATAATTTATTTTCTACAAAGTAAGACCTGAAAATATTTATTAAATGTTTTACTTTAATTCACCTCAGGCTGCTGTTGTTGTTGTTGTTGTGGGGCTTAACGCCATTTTTCAGCACACGATAGGCTATACATGGCGGCCAATATTAATGGTGGTGGAAGAAACCGGGAAATCCACAGAAAGAACCACCGACCCACGAGAAGCTACAGGCAAGCTTTCTCACATATCCACATTCGCCGAATCTTAGACTCGAACCCACGCAGACAGAGGTGAGATGGCAGTGATCCGTAACGGAGAGAGCTTTAGACCACTCGGCCACTCGGGGCCCCCACCTTAGGCTGCGAACCATCATCTGTCAGTGCGAGTTGACAATGAGTGGACTGCGCTCAGCTACTTCACTTGAATCTGATTGGTGGTGCCACCCACAAACCCGATCAACAAATGTTTAAAAATATCGCGCCTGACACTGATTTTAAATGAGTTTACAAAGTCCACCACCACCACCAAATGACACGCGGATAAACGATATAAAATTTCGTTTAATAGACGTGTATTTCGATTTATCGAAATAAAAAATATTTGCATGCATGTTGCTTAAGAGGCATATAATCACGGAGAGGAGCTTGTGAGGTGAACAGCTCGTTTCCAATCCTTTTTCCTTGTCTACAAATGTGCGATCTTCTTGGCAATAAAATGTGTTTAAACTAAACTGAAGGTGTCCATATAGTATAAGGATATATTCTCTCTTTTTGTTTAAACTGAAAGGAAATAAAAAGAGTATAGGTGTGCCTATTTAAACAAAACACTTTGTTAATTTGTATTAGGTTTGTACATATTATTTCGTACTTTATTTTCTTCCTTTCTTTTCCAATTTTCTTCCTTTCTTTGATTCTGTTCTTGTTATTTTAATCGTTTCTTTTCTCTAATATTTTACTATATCGTCAATAATATGTATTTGTCATTTATGTTGTTTATGTTTGTTGTTTAAGTGTATTTTTGCTTGAGATGCTGACTTAGTAAAGTAGAAGACAAGTGACTACAGCTGAAAGGTAAAAAACGTCGTCCTGTTAAGTGGTAGTACAAAAACCGGTCCTCGTGTTAAAGCATCTTAACGTGTAAGTAAACTTGAACATTTTTCTTTTGTACATCTGATCTGAAGAGCAAGTTAGACTTTGGGCTAAGTATATATGTTAAGTACTAGTACTCCGTTCTCCTAAACACTACCATGAGAGCTAGGTGATTGGTGCTATTTCTTGCGTTGCGAGTTCGATGCCTGCTGAGAACAGATTGTAACTCGCGAACCTGTTTAATTATATCTGTGTGATAATTTCTTTCATTAATTATGTATCCATATGTACAATGTGAGATACAAGCACTTTTCACTCTGGCTGGTACGTAGATCTCAATTTTTTTAAGATGTAATCTAAACACAATGTACGTTTCATGTATAAGCGCTTTCCTCTCGGTTTAGAATGTAGGTCTCAGTTTTTATAATGATGTAATTTATATACAGTGTGTGATCCAGGGATAAGTGCTTTCCTCTCGACTTGGTATGTAGATATACACTTTATTCCCCCCCCCCCTCTCTCTCTCTCTCTCTCTCTCTCTCTCTCTCTCTCTCTCTCTCTCTCTCTCTCTCTCTCTCTCTCTCTCTCGTATTTCAGTAAATAAATAAATATACAATATGAGATTCAGTGACAAGCGCTTTCCACCCGGTATCATATGTAGCTATCAATTTGTATAATAATTTCATCTGTATGCAGTATGTGATACATGAATAAGCGTTTTCCACGCGATTTGGTATATAGATATAGAGGTTTATAATAAATAATTTAATCTATTTACAAGGTTGGGATCCAAGGATCAGCACTTCCCACTTTATTCCATATGTAGGTACCAACTTGTATGTAAACAATGTAACCTATATGCAATGTGGGATTCAGGGATAAGCGCTTTCTATATGGTAAATAGATACAAATTTTTTAAAATAATTTAATCTATATACAGTGTGGGATCCAGGGATAAGCTCATTCTTCGCTGCAAGGTATAGAAGTATACATTTTATACCTCGCATTTCTAAATATAAGTCTAGTGGTTTTGTGCATTTGGATAACCGTAATTCCTGCTTGCACGTCGATTTGGTTCCAACGAGTAGTAAAGGTATGAACGAGTCCGACGCACTATAAATATCTTCGCTCCAAACCCCTTATGAAGGGGATTACGACAGCACAAAAATAAAATAACAAATTACTAGTAAAATCAAATTATTGGAGATCAACCCACTTATGAAAGGGATACGACAACAATAATTTGAAAAGTTAGAGTTTTTATATCATTAGTGCCGCAAAAGTGTTAAGCATATACTAATTTCATTTTTACGTCGCATAAATGATTCCACAAAACGTCATAGCATTAAATCATCAGTTTTCATGGTGGTGGTACAAAATATTTCATGATTTTAACATGAAAGCAACAATAATGGTATCCAGAAAGATTATGCCTAATTGTATGTTTGGACGGTACAACATAGTGGTCACACCTAGCTGATTCGAATAATAACATTCAAGAAAATAATCGTTATTTTCAAACATTAAAAAACACATAATTTACAACAGCTTCAGCTTGGTAGATGACATTTAATGGTGGTAACATTGAGGAAAGTAACATCAACAACAATGTAATTTCTTAACATAGGAAATTCTCAGGATATTTTTAAGTACACGTGCTATTTAATTTAAAACAGCAATAATTCTTTGAATTAGGTGCTTGAGTCGTGGTTTCTATTGCATGGCGTGAAATATTAATTTTCATCTCCAAAAGTCTTGTGAAGTAAGGAAAACCATGTAAATGTGGAATTAGAGTTTCGTGATGTGTAGTCATTAGGTGATTAGAGAAAAGGATTTGTATTTATGTTTGCATTTAAGAACCATTCATTTGACAACCACTGTCGTCTTGTGGTCATGGAAAATATTGGAAAAACATTGACGATCAAGCCACGCTCGCGCAGGTATTTCATTCGCTCGGTATCAGACCCCTTGCGTATAATAATACACATATTCATATTCATATTCATATTCATATTCATATTGTTATACGGTACAACTTAAATTCTCATAATTTTATTTAAACAGCCTATAAATTATTCAATAGATAACGGCGATAGAATTCATCCAGCTCAGAGTCAAATGAAAAATAACAGATAGTAATTCATTATGAGCTAGTTTTTATTTGTTCAACCATAGGAATGACACAATTTTGAAATAAATATAATACCATTCATACAGTTTAAAGAATGGAAGAAACGTTGCAAATTGCTGAAAATATAAATTCTTCTTGTAGATGGAAGTCCTGATTGCTTGCTGATTATACTTAAAGAAAAATTATTCAGCACACATTATTTTCTACATGTTTTTATTTCATTTTAAATGACTGACGTAGAATAACGACCCTGAAAGCCCAGTTGCTGACACACATATCAATCCTTTGTGATAATGAATGAAACTGGGAAGAAAAGAACATAGCATAGTTGCACGAATAGGATTTTAGTTGTACACCTTATCCACAAAGAAGACAAAATTTCCATACGAAAGTGTCTAATAACTCATGTGGTTAACCAGTGGCAAGCAAATAGTACGGACAAGCACACGTGTGGAATAGACAAAACTGGATGCAAATCCATTTTGACAATGAAAGATTTTTCTGTAGAATTATCACTGTGCTGAAAAGAGAAAACGAAATAAGGGAGATGACGTACACGATAACTTTAAAGAAATCTTCATTTTTGTTCGATGCACCTTAAACTAAAAATTGTTGAATTCAATACAATGTATCCATTTTTGCGTTGCATAGAAAATTTAAATTTTTGTGTATTATAACCGTTTCGTGGTGCTAGTGAATAAAAACGTGCAACCAATATTTTAGAGTGTTGCACACCTACAGAAGTGGATTCGTTTAAACAATTGAACTGTGTTCCTAAAGTTTCTGTTTTTGATAATATTTTGTTTTTATTTTATTAGGGAGCTACATTTTATACGTTCTTGTTCTGTTGTATCCCTTCATGCTCGTCAATATCGGTCAAACAATTAAGTACACTGTGCTACCATTAACATATCAACACCACTCCCTTGCACCTCAGTTATCTGCCGGGACCTTGACCCTTCCTATTTGGCGGTGATGAGCATGTAGTCTCATGCATTGCTACTATCTACAAATCTGAAAATTAATACAAAATCATACTCATCATATGTTGCGATGTTTTGATTTTGTAATAAAACAAATAAATGCATTCGTGGGGTTTTTATGCAATGTATTATACTTGACTTGAAATGAGTCCAAACAAAGTTTATAGACTACTTACTGACTTCGGATGTTAATTGCAAGAAGTATGGAGTATGCAGGCCCGAATTGATGCTTTGGAGAGGAAGGGGGAGATAAGAGTGTATTATGGATCTACAAATGAAATCAGTCCTTAAACTGCATTTTATATGCGCATAATGTGCTTAATTATTTGAGCAATCTTAGACTCAGTATTTAACGGTTTAGACTTTTATATGGTTTATTAAAACAAATGTAATTTTATCCATGGGAACGGGGTGGGGCGATGCGTGTGCCCCCCCCCCCTCCGGCCACTAGTAGTGATTTTACCTATTACTAATTAAAACGATCAGACTAGTTGTGCCTGGGAAACTCTCTCTGTGCACAAGGGCCTTTAGAATAACCAGAAGGCATCTTGCTTCTATGGACACTAAACCCCTGTCTGGCACACCTATGAAATGACCAATTACATGTCACGCGTGATTTCTGATAAGACCTAACTGACACTTTAGCCACTCTATTCACCTGTTTGCCACACCCTAAAACTGACTAATTACACGTCAAGACCTGTCAAGACTAGACTTCATCACATTCAAGTTGCAAAGTTTACAACATATGAAGTACAAAAAAGAACATGAATATAGCTTGTGATGTTATTACATAATGCTTAACAGGGATGACAAAATACTGAAAACACATTCTAAAAACCTGCAAATATTTTTTTTAAGATTTGTACGTTATATGTATTCATTAACTGATTATATTTATTAACGTTCATACTGGAAGTGTAAAAATTAGCTTTAAATTTGTGTCTTTTATCGTGAAACTAAGAACGTGACAGAAGATGGTGATATTCATCCCCTACTTCTTGAGACTGACAAAGTGTGCAATATCTTTCGTTATAGGGAGCATTAGCTCATCCACAAGTTTCAACGGGAAACCTCTCATTTGTAGTTCTAAACTTAATTAAGATTCTGGGTATATAGTTTGGTAATGAGAAGTATATCTTTTTTCTAATCCAAACTAGTTTTAAATAACCTGAAATTAAGACCTTTAGATGACGTATTGATATTAGCTGCCCAAGGTTGTATGTATTGATCGTTGTTCAAATGAAATTGTTAACCATAAAACTGACATAAAACTTTGATTTCTCCGTACATAGATTAACCCCACATCATCTGATATAGATTTTACTTCAAGTGACCATTTTTTATAAATGGAACTATCACCAGAGGTTATATATAAGAGAAAAACCGTACGATAAGATTTTGTCTACATAGCAATTAACCAGTTTAGATAAATAGTTTATCATGTGACTTTTAATGTTGATAATTAAGGGAAAACGACCAAGAATAATTAAATGAAAGAGACGCTTGAGTTTCAATACGAGAGAGTTTATTTAAGTAAAGAAAGTACAAACACTAAGAGCGAAAGAGAGGCCATTTGTATCAACCGATATCCGACCAGTAAGTCCAATCGGATAGGGAACTGGCAACAAAATGAACAAGAAGCAGGAGGCAAATAATTCTGACAATTTATTTACAGTTGATTCAAGTAATTGTTGTGCTTGACATGCTATTGTTCTGAACATAATATTTGTCACTACTCTCTCTCTCTCTCTCTCTCTCTCTCTCTCACACACACACACACACACACACACACACACACACACACACACACATAAAACTGAGGATGGTGAGGATTGTGCAGGCTATTGACAACGAGAAGATTCCCCGATGGTTGTCGCAGAATTGTCTGTTGCCTTTCCACTTGTACAAGTGGACAATGGATGAATCTATGTACTCCGGGGCTGTAGCTCCCTGAGTACACATTGACTGGAAGAGTTTAGTCAGCTTCTGTGCTATGTGCGTAGACTTCTGCTGGTATATAATCCGCACCACGTGCTATGCATTTCGATAGAAAGTCAGAAGTCAGTTGCGCAGTATCATGCATACAAAATCCGCTACGTTGTAAAATTTCTGCTCTAATCGTACATTACAGGTACACTACTAATACACAAAGGTGTATTGTCTTGCGTAATATATATATATATATATATATATATATATATATATATATATATATATATATATATATATATATATATATATATATATACAGAGAGAAAAGTGGTATTTTATATTAATCAATGTGCATCATATTATACATATATACATATTTTTAAAAACATTTAAATCTAACATTCACATTTATGCCATACGGTTAAATGACTTTGTATAGCTCATTAGTATTACTTTGTTACCTTACAAAGTGTTCGGCCACAGTTTAGAGAACTATACATACATACATACATACATACATACATACATACATACATACATACATACATACATACGTACGTACGTATGTACGTACATACATACATACATATCTATCATGGCACTAGCAGCATACACATTCTTTTGGTACATAGCATGAAAGACCGAACAAGTTAAAGGTATTTCAAAAGCCCATGACATATGTTTGGTTCTTTACTTTCTTTGCTAACTACTTGTAACTCGAAATTCAACACTGGGTTCACCAAAATTGTCACAAGTTGAAGAGAAATGGCCCATACTCTGTTGCATTTCAGACTCAGATCTGTCATTCAGGGAACGGTCGTCACAAATAGGAGATAACGAACAGTCACATTTTATAACTTCGCCTTCGCCCGCATTATCCTCAGACTGAAGAGGTTTCTATTAGTCCGATACCTCATGTTGATCACAGTGTCATTGTCACGGAAGGCATCAGTAAGCATGGAAGACAACATCATACTGAAGAGGGTTGGGGCGAACACACAGCCTTGCTTGACTCCATTGGTGACTGGGAATAGTTCAGATGATTCGCCGTCGTAAACAACACGAGCGAGAATGCTATCTGAAATTGATGAACCATCACGATAAATTGCTTTGAGCGACCAAAATTATGCCATGATCTTCTAAAGGTCTATACGTCTGACTGTAAAAGATTTTTGTCTGGTCGATGAATGTCGTGTACAGGTTGAAGTTCTGTTCCTGATATTTCTCTAAGAGTTGACTAGCTGCAACCACCATGTATGTGGTCCCGCATCCTTTCGTGAAAACCACACTGACTCTCAGGAAGGTACCTTTGATTAGCATGATGCATAAGGCGAAACAATAGATGTCTGGCGAGGATTTGTCTGGCTACTGACGGCAAGGAGATGACCCGATGGTCGTCGCAGTATTGTCTGTTGCCTTTCCACTTGCGCATGTGGACGATGGATACATCCTTGCACTCCTGAGTTATAGCCCACATTAACTGGAAGAGTTCAATCAGCTTCTGTGCTATGAGCAACTCTCCGGCATTATGGACTTCTACTGTTATACTGTCTGCTTCATGTGCTTTACTGTTTCACAGCAAATCATTTGTGCAGTACCTTGCACATAAAACTCACTATATGTTGTAAAATTAATGCTTTAATCGTGCATTACGTATTTTATATATATATATATATATATATATATATATATATATATATATATATATATGTGTGTGTGTGTGTGTGTGTGTGTGTGTGTGTGTGTGTGTGTGTGTGTGTGTGTGTGTGAAAGATACACATGAAAGATATTTCAAAAATGAGCTGTCTGCTAATGTATATCGATTTTCTGGATTTTTCCTGAAGTTACCTGCTAAAATGTTTACCCTGGCATTCTCTTACCTATACCTAGTAAACTATTAACATTTTCTTGATACTCAAATTACAGCCATGTGGTCCATAACGCAAATGATTATGACTTGCTGTGTTACAAATATTTGGAAAGTTACTCACTCTCCTTGCTTCTTTTTTCTCGCAAAGGCCATTGGCTACCGTTTTCAATAGAGAGAAAGTTGTGTAGATTTTCGATGTTTACGGTGGAACGATAAAACGTGTAAACCGTCAGTTGAAATAGGAGAAAAAATACTTCTTAAAAATCAGTTGATTTTCTTGCTACTGTTTGTGTGACTCTTACTTTATGCGTCCACCAACCCTTGAATGAAATTGTCAGATAGGATTGACTTGTATAATTCAGGTAAAGAAAACAAAATCGCATAAAGGCATTTGTTCAGGGGCGTTCTTGTTAGTAATAATGGCTGCAAGACTAATTTTGAATGAATAGAATTAGAATAAAAGTTACAAATGAGAAGTCACAAATTAGAATTTAATGATATCAGTCTTACACTCGTCTTTAATCTTACAATGTGATTCTTCAACAGCTGACGAATTAAAGCCCGTGATAATAGAAATATCTTCCACTGTATGTCGAGCATCTTCATCAATTTTCCTCTTCACAGCAGCCACTTCCAAACAACTAATCGCAGACAAAGGTGTTCCAAACCGTTGGACTTCTTCCATGGCTTGGCGACTATCTTTAAAACGACGAAACCTACTCAGGCGTGTAGAATATGACAAAGAATTGCATTCCCAACCTGGTATATGTCGGCCTCGGTAACAGTGGGATTGTACCACCAGAAACGCCAGGTGTTTACAGTATATGAGGCGTCGTAGCGGACAAAAGCTTGTCCAATCAGAACGTTGCCGTTGAAATTTTAATGTCATATGTCCAAAATTCCAATTTCACATGTTGTATAAAAAAAAACTTGTCCTTAAAGTTCTATTTTTTAGGTCGAGATGTTAGATAATATCTATTGAATTAAACAGTAGTGGTTGAAAGTTATATTTTCTATGTCGTAGATTGTGTCGTTTGAATTACACGGCGGTGGTTGAAATTTCAATGTCATACGTCGAGAATTCCTAATTTACGTATTGGTTCAAAGAGTTTATGTTGAAAGTTCCATTTCATATGTTGAGTATTTAGATTTCATCTGTTGAATTACACAGCGCTGGTTGAAAATTCGATGTCCAATGTCGAGGTTTTAGATTGTATCTTCTGAATTACACGGCGGTTGTTGAAATTTTAATGTCATATGTCGAGAGTTCCAATGTCATATGTTGAGAGTTCCAATTTAACATGTAGAATCACATTGATTGTGCCGAAAGTTTCATTTCTTATGTTGAGTTTTTAGATTTCTATCTGTTGAATTACACAGCGGTGGTTGGACATTTTAATGTGCTTGTCAGAATTGTTATTTTTATATGGTGAAATGCTGTATTGGTGTTAAAAGTATTTTTACACAATGTCCACTTTAACAATTCAAAATAATATCGAGTATTAAGATGCATCATTCGTGTATCCAATTATAAGGCGCCGTTACATTTCATGCTTTTACAGTTTGAAAGTTACAATTCACATGTCGAGAATTACTATGAATTTCTTCGCTAGAGGTCGCTCTAGTGAATTGACCGCGTTAGTTTTAAACAAGGAGGCTGCTTCTAGTTGCCGTGAAATTCAATAGATGAAATCTAAATACTCGCCATATGAAATGGAACTTTCATCACAAACAGTTACATTCAACGTGTGAATAAGGGATTCTCGACATATGATATTGAAATTTCAACCACCGTTGTGTAATTCAAAATATACACTGTAAAACGTCGACATAGGAAATAGAACTTTAAACCACCACTGTATAATTCAACATATAAAATCTAAAATCACGATCTAGAAAATGGAACTTTGAGGACATGCAATTTGATCCAACACGTGATTTTGGATTTCTCGACATACGACATCGAAATTTCAACTGCAACTTTCTCATTTGACCAGCTTTTGTCCGCTACGGCGCCTCATGACAATATGCTCTTTGCATACACGCAGAATTGTTCCTCTTCTCAGTACGGATAAACCGGTAAGGAAATTTTGCCGGGTACCCAGCTGGATCACATTTTACCCAGTCAGGCTCTCCACTATCAACAACCTGGATTTTATTTTACTGCCGGGGAGGAGGACCGGACCCGGCAAGATCAGATATTTACCTTAAACCCAGGCCGGGCCGAGTATTTCCAGGTGGTGCGAAAGGAATCATTAATTCCCAAGAAAAATAAAAATTCAACTCAAACTGGTCACAACAAAACACCTTTAAGCTTCAAAGGTTTAAAGCAAAACTGGCTATTTATTCTTATAACATTGAATTATAAGACTATCTAAAACGCAAAAGAGATTCCCGTATGAGGGTCACGTGATCACCTCTTTAAAACAAAGTAAAAACATTATATGCCGATAATCACGTACGCTAGGTATGGCCTTAGCTAAAATCAATGGTTTTTATGCTGAAAAAATGAAATAAAAAAATAAACAAAAGATGTTTACTCCAAACTCTATCTGATTTCTGAATCAAGGTCAGCAAACAGATACAATGTTTCAACTACTGACTGTTTACCAGGTCAAACAGAACAGAATTGAATTTCTAAAAATATATCAAATCCAGTGGACAAAATTACCATTGCAATAACATTTAATGAAATAAAATAAAATAAAAAAATTTAAAACTAACAAACAAGTAATTCGATTACATATACATTACACTTCCCCCATAAAGAAAAATAAAAATTTATATAATAAAGCTTTCTTTTGATCATAGATTAATTATATGCGGTAACAAATTACAGAAGGAGAACTCTTATGAATTATAAAAAGTGTACATGAAATAATATTTCTATACACGGGAAAGTGCATCTGCTATTAAATTGTCTTTTCCCTTGATGTGCCTGATGTCAATATTACATTCCTGTAACAACAAACTCCACCTTAATAGTCTTTGATTTTTATTTTTCATCTTGTCGATGAAAGTAAGGGGGTTGTGATCACTGAACACAACCATCGGAGAAGGAGCTGAACTAACGTAAACTTCAAAATGTAGTAATGCCAATATCAAAGCCAAACATTCCTTCTCGATTGTTGAATAATTTCTTTGGTGTTTATTTAATTTCTTAGAACAATAGCACACTGGATGATCAACACCATGTCAATCTTCTTGAATCAATACCGCTCCAACCCCAACATCACTTGCATCAACAGACAGTTTAAATGATTGAAATTTGGAGCTGTAAGAACTGGTGCACTATTACGTATGGCCTTTAACTTATCAAAAGCCTCCTGACATTTTTCAGTCCAAAGAAACTTGTTTTTCTTGCACAATAAATCTGTCAGAAGTTCAGCAATATTAGAAAAATTGGAACAAAATTTCCAATAGTATCCAGCCATACCCCAAAATCGCATCAGTTGCTTTTTATTGACAGGCACAGGGAATTCAGAGATAGCCTTCATCATTGCATATATAGGTTCATCTTGTCCATGTCCCACGATATGTCGGAGAAATGTTACATAAGCAGGGCAGAACTCACTTTTGGATAAATTGATTATCAAACTTGCATCAGTGAGTCTGTCAAAAAAATTTCCGAATTGTTGCTAAATGTTCTTTCCAGGTGTCGTTGTAGATGATGACATCATCGATGTAAGCATCACAATTGTCTAGACCAGAAGTAATCATATTCATTAAACGTTGAAAGGTACGTGGCGAACCCTTCATCCCAAGCGGCATCACTTTATATTGATAAAGTCCATCTGGAGTCACGAAGGCCGAAATTTCCTTTGCCCTTTCCGTCAGTGCAATCTGCCAAAATCCTTTCAGAAGGTCAAATTTGGTGATATACTTGGCATTTCCAATTTTAACAATGCAGTCATCGATTCTTGGTAATGGAAATGAATCTGTTTTAGTCACACTGTTCATCTTCCTATAATCAGTGCACATACGGAATGTTTTATCCGGTTTCGAAACAAGTATACATGGTGAACTCCAATCACTTTTACTGGGCTCTATGAAATCGTTCTCCAACAAATACTGAATTTCTCTTTTCAAGTATTCCTGTTTGAGAGGGTTCATCCTGTATGGGTGTTGTTTCACAGGTTTTGAATTTACAGTTTCAACGTCATGAAAAATTGTGTTTGTCCTCATAGGAACATCTGGAAATAAGTGCTCATGTTCAAATAATAACTGTTTAAGTTCATTCCTTTCTTGTTGTTGCAAATGTGAAAGTTTCTGGTCCAGATTATTCATAATTTCTGAATGCCGAAGATTTGTCACTCCAAAATCAATAGTGTCCGATTGAATTCCTTCACTTAAATCCTCAGTCAGTGGGACAGATACAACTAAATTAATTGCGTGATTTACCTGGCTATCTCTCTCAATATACTGGTACTCCTATAATTTATTTAGATCAGAGTACTATTATTATAATTTAACTTATTCATTTTCTTCTTAACTTTATAAGGGCCATAATATCTAATCTGAAGAAAACGTTGAAGAATGAGCAAGAGAGAAAGAACTCTATCACCAGATTCTAAAGTTCTCTCCACTGAAGTTCTGTGAAACCATAGTTTCACTTTTGACCTGAATTGCTGAATGCCAAATTCGTGCTAAACAAGCTGGAAATTACAGATATAAAATCTGACCCTTGATCAGATTGGACAGATTTGAGAAGGCCAAACTGAGTATAAAAAAATAACTTTATCAAAGCTTTTACTGTTGCTTTAGTTTTTATATTCCTCAAAGGAATTGCCTCTGGGAATCTTGATGACGCACACATAATAGTCAACAAGTATTGGTTTCCTGGCTTGGTCTTAGGTAAGGGACCAACACAATCTACCATTATAATGGTTAGTCAAATGCAGGAATAGGTTGTAGATGAGCCTTAGGTATCTCCTGATTGGGTTTTCCTTCCATTTGACAAGTATGACAAGATCTGCAAAATTTACCATCATCACTTTTGATTTTTGGCCAATAAAAGTGAGTCAAGATCTTGTGATCAGTTTTATTAATTTCTAAATTACCAGCCAAAGGAGTTTCATGGGCCAAACTAAGTATTTCCTGTCTGTAAGATTTTGGAACTACAATTTGACTGTTCACTGGCCACTCGCCACCAGCAGGTATCTCGGGAGCTCTCCATTTTCTCATAAGAATTCCATTTTTAATGAAATAACAGACAGGTACTTTAGTAGCTTCAGTTTCACTAATGGCCCTCTAAAACAAACAGGAGATCTCAGGAACTTTTTCCTGTTCAACGACAAGTTATTGTCGTTTGTCACCCTGATTAGAATAAAGAGAATGAGTAGTTAAGAGAGGATCACTGTGATCAATACCTTTAGATTGATCCAAACAAGGAGTGAAAGTTACCTCATCAAAAGCCTGACCAATACAGGTGTCAGCTAAAGGAATACTTTCCTTATCAACACCATTCTAAAGAGCTTTATTTGCCATAGCTCTAGTAACAGCACAAGCTGGGTATAAATCAGGTCATTCTTTTTCAATAGGATGAACTTTCTGATCCAAAGAAGACTTGGTAGTTACAAGTGGATTAACCACAACCTTATATCCAGCTAGGTCGTTGCCTAGTAATAAATGAATGCCCTGAATGGATACATATGACACTATTCCGACTGTCACAGGTCCTGAAACTAAGTCTGATGGCATATTTACATAATGGAGAGGAACATTAACAAAGCCGTACTCTACTCCCTGAATAAGAACACTCTCATTAGAAGAAGACTTCTCAGACAAAGGCAAAGTACCTGATAATAACGATGACGTATGTCGTAACCTTCAAAGTGTTACCATGTCAACAGTTCCTTGTTGAATCACAAAGAATGATATTCCAGTTTGGAATTCCGAATAATTTTCAATAAATGTCTTTGTCCAGGAATTTTGTAAGGAGCATTTATATGTATATTTCTCGAGGGGAAGGAATCATTAATTTCCCCAAAAAATAAAAATTCAAATCAAACTGGTCACAACAAAACACCTTTGAACTTCAAAGGTCTAAAGCAAAACTGGCTATTTATTCTTATAACATTGAATTATAAGACTATCTAAAACGCAAAAGAGATTCCCGTATGAGGGTCACGTGATCACCTCTTTAAAACAAAGTAAAAACATTATATGCCGATAATCACGTACGCTAGGTATGGCCTTAGCTAAAATCAATGGTTCTTACGCTGAAAAAAAAATTAAAAAATAAGCAAAAGTTGTTTACTTCAAACTCTATCTGATTTCTGAATCAAGGTCAGCAAATAGATATAATGTTTCAACTACTGGCTGTTTACCAGGTCAAACAAAACTGAATTGAATTTCTAAAACAAATATCCAGTACACAAAGTTATCGTTATCGTTACAATAACATGTAATAGAATAAAATAAAATTTAAAAAACCAATGATGTTTACCAAGATATGGCTGAAGATGCTTATATCTATGATACTAGTGACTAACCCAATAAGCATCCACACTTCAGCATGTCAAATAAAATGGTCATCAGCAAGTTTAAGGATCAGTGCTCAGGAAAGCCCATTGCCAGGTTTGATGGCCTCTGCCCCAGGATGGCTGACAATGAAGAAAAGAGCAAGGCCATGAGCATCTCAAAGGCAGTTGTAAAGGCCAGCCTTAGCCATCACCTTTACCTCTGCCTTGAGTGCCTCCAAGAGAAAGGAGTTTTGACACACAATGACCACCATTTACAGGAATCACAACAAAATGAGTGTACCACATAAACGAGGCAAGCCTTCATATATGCGTTCATACACAGGACTACGAAAGTGGATTGCATCAGATCGTATTGTGATGTGAGCCGATGGCCATTACCCCACCACACAAGAGCAACATGCCAATTGAGAACAAAAAGATTTTAAAAAAATAGAATACTTTGATCCTTGGCCAGGTTGGTGCCATTCTGTATGAAATTTTTTTTCATATAATCATATATCCAAACATGGTAGCGTGGTTCGTAGAAGATCAAACTCATAATCCAAGGGTTACAGTTTTATATAGATGTCAGGCGATGACAAATGTCCAGTGGTTTTCTTCATACATCAGAGTATTAATTTTTCTGTTTGCCTAACAAAATAAGTTCTTGTGTAACTCAAGACCTTACCTTTGACATTGTTCCAGGCTTTTTGGATTAAGGCACTGATGCTTGAGAGCTAAGTCGAATGAAATATAATTCTGACCTGCTTCATTATAGTGTGTGTGTGTGTGTGTGTGTGTGTGTGTGTGCGTGTGTGTGTGTGTGTGTGTGTGTGTGTGTCCAGCGTTCTGTACGTGCAGCTGAAGATGGTTTTTATAGAACGTAATTTTATATATCGATTGGCATTAAATTCACTGACAGATTGAAAGAAACAGCTCTATAGATGGCCCTTGCAGGTTCAAGGTAGGGTGGCGCGAAAGATCTGTTTAAATGTGTGGGCCTTATTCAAGACTCGAATTCAAGGATGCACAACAACAACTGTTCTAATTGACCTGCCAGAAAGCAGAGGAATGTTAAATAATTTATAATGGCAGAAGAATCCTCCTGTTTTCACTATTCCCGACATAAGACGTAGATACCAATCATAATTTCTTGAAATAACTGAATGTCATGATCCCCTGTATTGTTTCCTCAAAGAAATACTATTTATTCACTTCCATATTTCTTTCTAAGGAAACAAAATATACTAGCATGTTGCTTACTTCATTATGTTGAACATCGTATGGTGATGTTTGTTTCGTAGTTTGAGAGTAAATATATTACTGTTAATATGCCTCAGAGGCATTGTAATGGGAATCAGAGTTATCGGCCAGGATAATAGTTGGAGAGATATCCATTATTAACATTCTATTTTAATCACAGATATTTTCGTTGTTTAACTGCACCAGATTCACATTTAGTGAAAATGGCGCCAAAATGATTGCAAAGAATTAAAGGCTTGGTTTTCAGTTTTGATGAAAACTACAAGTTCCTATCATTTGGTTTGGGTTTTTTATGGATAACGTTCCGCCTTTCATGATTTGATCCTGGACTAGATTAAAGTGGAGGAAATTAAAAACACAGTTATCAAATTTGCATGGCGCCCCGTTTCAGGATCAAAGCTTGCTGAAATGGCGAATTCAATTGGACAACTGGCACTACTAGAAAATGGGCTATTGAGCGCAGTGTTCGTCTGGGGAAGAAGGGAATAAAAAGCATGCATTTAGATGCCGCAAAATCTGATAACATCGTTTTGTGTTAAGTACTGCTAATTGTTTCTGTTTTAGGTACTGTATTTTAACGTACCAGCCGAGGGGTTCCTTTTGTATGATACCTACCTTCATGCATACACTATTCTGCATGTACGATTTAAACCTGAAATTCTAGTAACCATACCAATATTGCTTTATATTAGAAGAAAAAATATGAAGACATACTTCTGTTGTACAGTTTTGTATCACCGCTCATGTAGCCTAAGTATTTAGAGCGTCCGCCTCGGATGCGGGAGGTCGCGAGTTTGAACCTCGGTTGAGTCATATCAAAGACTTATACAAATGGTAATTTCAGCTGCCTCGCTTGGCGCTCAGCATTTAGTGTTAGGACTGGTGTCAGGATAATGTGACTGGTGGGACATGATGCCACATGTCTGCGGTGACCTATGTTATTACTATAATCGCTAATTTTATCAGCTAATCAGATGAAGTCTTAAGTTATCAAGTTTGGGAGACTGAGTAGTATGGCGAGGAGCATCAATGTGTGCCGACCGATCTGATTCAATTTCAGTTTTCTGAAAGCTACATTTCCACTGGTTAAATCAAAGCTCACCAGAACATGCCCTCTAAGCGGTCGCTGTGGGATCTTTGCGTAAGGACAGTGGAGATCTGATTTTAATCAGACTGTACTATAGACTGCCACAATGCAGACATCGTAGCGATATGACTGAAAATTTTGTAAAGCTACTTTAAAAATCCAAATTACAGAGAGAGAGAGAGAGAGAGAGAGAGAGAGAGAGAGAGAGAGATTTGTATCTCATTTTAACACGAAATGATTTATGTACTAAACGTCTCAGACAAATATGTAGTGGAAAGAAAAACATGCCCCACGACTTTTCTAATCAATACAACGACAGGTAATGACCTATTTGTGATATAAGCAGTAATTAGTCAGTGGCAGTAGCATTAGTACAAATATTAGAAAGCTAAATGGTTTATGTAGTGTTCCGTGGCAGTAGCATTAGTAAAATATTAGAAAGTTAAATGATTTATGTATTGTTCTGTGACAGTAGCATTGGTAAAAATATTAGACAGCTTAATTGTTTCATTTGTAGTGTTCAGTGGCATTGGCATTAGTAAAATATTAGAAAGCTTAATGTTTTATGTAGTGTTCAGTGGCAGTAGCATTCGGATAAATATCATAAACATTAATGATTTCAACTGTTGTGTTCAGTGGCAGTAGCAACAGTACAAATATTAGAAATCTGAATGGTTTCATCTGTAGTGTTCCGTGGCAGTAGCATTAGTACAAATATTTAAAAAGTTTAATGGTTTCATCTGTAGTGTTCAGAAACGAGTGATTTGTAAACAACAGAGCAAGAACAACGACAGAAACAACAAAAACAATAACAATACCTATCATGGTCATCGGTGAGATATCATTATGTTTTTCTCAAATACATGAAACAAATGTTGGTATATTTTAATCATGTATGTCTTGACTATTTTGCTATTTTATTGGAAAATATCTGCATATTCTTTCTTCTTTTTTTTTTTACTCACTAACTCGACATTTATTGAACTACATGTTGAAAGGATTGACTTATAAAATGTTTGTGATTAAATCAAATGTAGGACATAAAATCTAGAATTTAGCATATACTCGGAATCTTCTTACAACATTTTTTTCCCTTATTCTTCTGATGTACTATCCCTGATAAGTCTTGTTAACACTTTAGTATTCGAAAAAACTCCTGCTGATTTATCCACAGAAGATACATCAAAATGGGTGTTCTTACGGACAACTTGAACGTTATCGGCATGCTAAGTACGAACAAAAGGGCGTGGCTAGCTAACTCCGCCCATTTGCTAAAAGAGGAAATTTACATATTACCTCGCGCACTGCGACTTGCCATTACGCTCCCTCACATTGTCCGTGAGAAGAAATGATTGAGTGCGGCCAAGACGTGGGTATCAGACTGAAATAATCAATACATAAGGTAGATATTTGTATTATTTAAAGCAGCGTATTTATATGTTTTGTCCTGATCGCGAACGATAAAAGAAAACAGTAAACGATAGAAACGTGTAATAAGAGCATGCCCGTCATGGTCCACTCCAGCATATTTAAAATGATAGAAATTACACATAAAGCTGACACTCTCATACGTTGATGGTGATGGATGGGTGAATGAATAGACTGGAGGATTTGCTTCAATTGATATGCACATATTTATATGTGGACGTAGATCTGTTTACGCAGATTTAAAATTGGTCAAAGGTGAATGCGAGACTGCATGAACAATTAGTTGCATCGTATATCTAGAAGTATATGTAGCAAACGTATGAAAAGAAGATATAATCTTTAAACAACACGAAGTTTAAACTTTCCCATTAGATTAAAATAAGAGTTCATTTTCATTCAACCTAAAATAAATAATTATGCTAATAATGCATCAGTCTGAAATAGCTGTCGCCAAAGCTTCCTAATTCAGAGCTGCATTACAATCACATCAGCTACGCTTCGTTCCCCGTTCTGAGAGCGTACGCCAGCTTGACACTTCGTAAAATGGCCGAACAATCCCATAAATGAATCGTCTTTTGGAAAACAGTTCAACCATCGTTCTTGTTTTGACACTTGAGATGATTTCGCCAGGGTAACCATAGTGACCGCCAAAGTATTGATTCATTTCAATTTCAATCTCTTGAGAAAAATTTGACGAAGAGGTGCGAAACAAAAATAACCCATGAATATTTTCATCACAAAGAATAATAAAACATTTGCTGACAATCATTACAGCCGCTGACATCGGTTCAGACTCTCGTTATTTCTTCTGTAAACAGAATAAGAGCTTTGCTTTGCCAAAACAGCCTCATATGGTGGCGAAGACATTTAGAAATGAGTTTTGGCAACCAGGTCGTTCTCAATATGTGTAAATATTCCAACTAAAAACGCATATTGATGCACACTGTGTTATTTACGTTAATATACAATATCATAATTTTTTATTTATTTTGTCATGTAATACGAGTTATGGAACTCGTCAAATAATTTGAATCGTTTGCTCTCTATGGCTGACAAAAGATAGAAATTATTTCACTCATTTTGGAAATTTCATTTGAAATGGGCACTTATGTAAGATCATCTGTTTAGGTGACGATAAGAGTCTCTGTAACAGTTTTCAAGCCTATACACAGGTGACAATAATAATTCCTGTAACATTCATTCCTACACGACCAGGGAGCCGCGGTAGTTCAGTTGGTAGAACGTTGGACTCTTACGGTCATATGGCAGAGGCAATCTTCCTGATATAGTAATTGCGAGCGATTTCCATTCCGTGTTTGCAAAAATATCCAAAATGTGCGCAAAAAGTACTCATCAAGCGGAAAAATCAGTACATGTGTAAGAAGAATAGTATCAAAAATATGTATCTAAATAATAATAATAATAATAATAATAATATATGCCAAAAACAATATACCTTAATGTAAAAGATGTGTCCAGTGGAAAGATAGATCCCCAGCGTGGCTTGTACCATATACATCTTCAGTGCATCTTGAACCAAACCATATACTTATATTGATTTATATCCCGCATATGTATCCCAAAACATCTTTTTACAAATAAATTCTTCCATATAAGTACAACATGCATATATAGTAGTATATGTGCATATTAGCATGTCTCCCATGCATATATAGTTAGTATGTGTTACCCAAACATAAACAATAGCATGTCTCCCCTGCATATATATTTAGTATATGTCTCCCAAACACACATGTATCCCAACGTATCAATTCAACATTATCAAACGATTCATCGTTGCAAATGTCATCTATGCTTTTGTCTTTAATTGACTATCGTGATATTGCATTTGTATGTCGTTGAACCAGTCTTGGCTTCAACATTAAACTCTTGCACAATAAATGTTGCAAGCATGCAATATTCTACACTATTTTGTTGTTGTTGTTGTTATGGGGCTTAACGCCATTTTTCAGCACACGATAGGCTATACATGGCGGCCAGTATTAATGGTGGAGGAAGAAACCGGGAAATCCGCGGAAAAAACCACCGACCCACGAGAAGCTACTGGCAAGCTTTCTCACATATCCACATTCGCCGAATCTTAGACTCGAACCAACGCAGACAGAGGTGAGATGGCAGTGATCCGTAACGGACAGCGCTTTAGACCACTCGGCCACTCGGGGCCCCCTACACTATTTTGTCGTAACTGTATACTTCGTGTACCGTCTATACTCGTTTACAAGTCGACCCCAACTGCAAACTGCACAGACTCAGATGGGCAGTTGCATATTGCGCCTGCAGATTTGGATCTACGCAGTGACAAGTGCTGTAATCAGTGGAACAAACTATATACACCCTCATCTAACAGCGCATTATGCGACGCCAATTCAGGATCTATGTTGCCTACAGTTGGACTCGACTTCTCGACTTAACAGCGATAGAGAGAGGGGGGGAGGAGGAATAGTGTTTCTTGTTATTGTATGCATTATGATAGATGTAACGTAATAATACCTTTTTGTGTGATCTTTTAAAATTTATCCTAAGACAAACGATTGCGTTCTGACATGGCAGGCATACATTTAAATATATTTGAAATGCGGAGGGCCTCGGGTGGCCGAGTGGTCTAAGGCGCTCGCCTCTACAGATCACTCTTATTTCACCTCTGTCCCAGTGGGTTCGAATCTAGATTCGACCACTTGAGTATGTGTGAAAGCTTGCCAGTATCTTCCCATGGATTGGTGGTTCTTTCCGGCCTCTTCCTCCACTAAATATACTGGCCGCCATATATAGCCAATCATGTATTAAAAATGGCGTTCAACTCCAAAAATCTCAAATCACATTACAGTACGTATGTACATGCAATACTCAGAATGCGCATTAAGACATACACAGATAAATATACACAGATTGTATCTATTTTGTATTTCTCTCTTTATTTGGAAGTGTTTGTATGTGCATTAACGATTCACGTATCCCTTCCAGGACAGATAACAGCCCATCAGTAAGATCTGCCAATTTCCTAGTGTTAAACAAATCAAAGAAATTCTTCACATTGCCGTTAAATGCATTATCGGCTTACAGGCATGTATCAGAGCGGCGGATGCAGTATGGAAATGCAGTTAAAGTGAGTCGAAACTTCACGCTTTCATGATAGATGATTGACTACATTATAATTTCCCTAGCCCGCCATGCCGTATGCAGTGCTGCCGCTGTAGAGAACTGGGCGGGGATTAGCTGAATGTTTACAGCGTAGGTTTCAAACCAAGCTAATGATTGACATATTCACGTGTCATGAGCGGCGAGATCAAAGGTAAGTTGATACCGCCTTTCTGGTCGTGTAGTGTTTATCAACGCATCGTGTATTATTCACAAAGTATAGTTCCCAGTTTAGGCTCAGTGATTGCTCGCTATGAGATAGGTTTCATATTGAATTACTTGTCGTGTTTGTTTCTATCTGTGTTATGTATTGACAATAGTGTGTGCACTTGAAATCGGAGGGACAGCAGTCGGAATGGAAACCTGTGGAACAGCTGTGTATTATTGACCGAATAAGATGAGAAATCTTCAAACTGTAACTTTATAAATCGGATTTCATTGAGTTGTCACTGCAGTGTCACAGGACAGAACTCGAACTGGTCGATCAGAACTGTTTACCTGCTTAATCCAGGTCTCTTAAAGACGGCTTAGGATGTAATACTCCTTAAGAGATGGGATGAATGATAATCTTCATTCACAAATTATTGATCATAGGATTAAAATGTGCACAATTGTCATCTGAAAGTGTCGTCTGCTACAAGGAGTTGCCAATAATGGAGCTGAACGCGTTAATGTTATCCACTGTTTTGGTGGTCTGTGTTTCGCTAGTCTTTCCATACACCCACTACGATAGGTACCAAAATAATAGGTGCGAGAGAATTACGATACCTATGTGTTTGGATATGAAATATAATCTAACCCGCATGCCTAACCTTGTGGGGCACATGAATCAAAAAGATGCTGCAATTGAAGTACACGAATTTCTACCTCTGGTACAAATCCGTTGCTCCAGCCTTCTTAAATTTTTCTTGTGTTCTCTATATGCTCCCATGTGCACAGAGATGCATCAAACAGGGGGAGATACAATGGTTGTACCCGCTTGTCGATCGATGTGTCTAAAAGTCCGGTCAAAGTGTGAACCGGTAATGAAGAAATTCAATTTTACTTGGCCCAATACTCTGGACTGTGGGAAGCTCCCGGAAAAGGCAGATTCTCGGAAAGGAGTTCTCTGTATGGAAGCCCCCACTTCAAACACGACAGATGATGCAGAAATTGACCCTGGAACCTTGGGGCGAATTGAAAGCAACCCTGATCTTATGCAGTATATTGATCAGATTAAAGATATTAAATCTTGGAAAGATAATTTGAAAAACCAGGGAGACAGAGTGACCCCTGCTGCGGCCACTAATAATGTACCACTTTGCCCAGAGAGATATGTGCATGTGGATAAATTATCTCACAAAAACAGCTCATGTGCGCCAAGGTGCAATATCGACGTTCTATTCAAAGCAGAGGACAAAAAATTTGCTGAAATATGGACGATGGTTTGGGCCACATTGTGTTGTCTCTCAACCACAGTAACTGTCCTAACATTCGTCATTGATACCTCTAGGTTTAAGTACCCAGAACGCCCGATTATATTTCTCTCAATGTGCTATGCAATTTACTCCATCGCCTTTGTGATTAGGGCAATAACTGGCCCTCATGCCATCTCGTGTGATCAAGGAAGGGATGGAAGGCAATTTCTAATTCAAGAGGGATTAGAGAGTACATGGTGCATAATTGTGTTTCTGATCCTTTATTTCTTTGGAATGGCAGGATCCCTGTGGTGGGTGATACTCACAGTCACGTGGTTCCTTGCAGCAGGAAGAAAGTGGGGCCAAGAGGCCATAGAAGCCCTAAGTAGCTATTTTCATTTGGCCGCTTGGGCCATACCAGCCATAAAGACCATCGTCATCTTGACCATGAGGCGAGTGGACGGAGACGAACTCACCGGTTTGTGTTATGTTGGTAATCAAGACACAACGGCCCTTACAGGATTTGTTCTTGTTCCTTTAATTGTTTACTTACTCACTGGAACTATCTTCCTTCTTTCAGGATTTGTAGCATTATTTCGTATAAGAAATAATTTAAAACAGGATGGTACAAATATTAGAAAGCTTGAAAAATTAATGGCTAAAATAGGAGTGTTTTCTGTACTATATACTTTGCCAGCAACTTGTGTGATAGGATGTTATTTCTATGAAAGAGTTAATTTTGAAAGTTGGAGAGAAGACTCCGTATCTAGACCGTGCAAAACAACGTCAGACCTTTCCAGAGACTGCCACCTTGATAATTCTATTCCATCTGTGGAGGTGTATATGTTAAAATATTTCATGTCTCTTGTGGTAGGAATCACATGCGGAATGTGGATTTGGAGCCATAAAACTTTAACATCGTGGAGTAAATTTTGTTCCAGTAGATTTACCAGAAGAAAATCTAATTATAGTGGACCCGGTCATTCGGGCTATCAGCCAGCCCCCGTTGTTGTTATGAAGCCTCATCATGGGCATAAACATGTGCATAAAACGTCAACGTCGCGTTTATGATCATTATTTGTTTGTCAGACATTGTCTACACTAGTTATTAAACTCTTAAACTAAAATGCGGATATACGTGGATGTATGGCTTCGTCTACAGCTTTGGTTTGTAACATGGAGTCTGTTTGAAATGTCATTTAAGTGTTGAAATATGTATTTCATTATTTGTGCGAGGCTGCAATATTTAACTCTACAGTGCCATGCAATATCTGTGTATGCCCGTTTTCAAATGGGACTACAAAACTCGTCTAGGGCATTTTTACATTTTGAATAATAGTAAACGTCAGTTGAAGAATTTGGATTCTCCTATGCGCATATAAGGCTGTATGGTTAAGTTCGTTTTAAACGCATTGATACCAGATCAGTAAAAAAAACTTCATATAATTGTAGTATTTTGCGGCGTTTTCCTAAATTCATTTTGATGTAAATTCAAATCAAATGTTAGAGCAGGAAACAAGACGTGGTCTCCGTTCTTTAAAACTTGATATTATCATCGAGCAGGTTGTACGTTTGTGGGGGGGGGGTGTCAGTTTGTTGGGGGGGTCGGTATTCGTAATTTAAATAGACAACATAAAAGAACATACGATTCGTTCAAAATTCTTAAACGTTACAAATAGTGCTATCGTTCAGAGATTTTGTGCTCGACTAGTACTTAATGAATAGGTTATATATGTATTTAAAACAAAACACAACAAATTGAGAATAATGTGATAAAGAAAAATAGAGAAACGAACATTATATTAACAAACAAACCATATTTTATCCGTAGCACAGCGATACGCATTGTAAAGCTAAAGATACTGAAGTGGCGAAGTTAGGGTGGCTACAATAATATTAATGTCAGACTTGTACCATGAACCATATATATATATATATATATATATATATATATATATATATATATATATATTGAAAAATATTTTTGAAGCCAGACATTCTTCACTACGTGTCAACAAGTTATGAGTGGGCTATACCTGTTGTACCCAAAATTTTACTGTCGTACAGGTAACCACATTGTATGAACTTGGTTGTTGTGGCACAGTTTGAAACGAAGATGCATTATATTTTACACAGCAAATGGAAATTGCAATTTTGCCGAATTTTAGGTTTTAAAAAAACTGGTCGTAATTCACTTTCAGGAGAGTTGCCGAACACCAAACGTTTCACGTTCTTTAATTCATACAAACGTCCGCGACATATGCCAATAGCAGTCATTTTTCAACATCAATACATGACAAGTCCACACATGTATCATAGGTCATCTTGCCTTTTCGCAGGCGATTTTTTTTCTGTCTGAATACTACTGTACTGGGAATTTCCTTGAGATTACATACATGCGTATATGCATGGAAACATTTATTGTGATACGTTACTTCAAGTGATTGATACGTTACTTTGAATGATTGATAAATTGCTTTTATTGATTGATACGTTACTCTGAGTGACTGCCATGACGTAAAACGTATGAATTAAGGAATAGCACATCTGTATCGTTGTTTTGAGGAGTTATCCTAATTACTGTTATTATGGCTAACACTAACATATTCTGGTGTTTGATACGTTGGAAAATGTAATGTCAATGCAAAACGAGTTTATCTCCGTTAATTGCGAATTGATATCACGTAATTTTCATGCATTATATTGACATGAGCTAATCAGATTGTTATACTGGAGCGAACATTGGATGCCGCTGCGCTATTTTATCCAACTTCCACACTTGTGTTTCCAACTTCAAACTACATGTTAATGATGAATTGGAATTTCTAATCCCACTTTACTCGATGGACAAAGTTCACTACTCTAAATCAACAAGGCAGTAACTAACGTTTTCGATTGTAATGAAATTTACTAAAGACTAAAGATAAATGGAATAAATAATACATGATTCTAAGTTATATTGGTTAAGACATGTATTGAAAAACTGAAAAATTATTATACTAAACTAAAAAATTAATATACTGAAGTGTTGATTTAACATGTCATTTGATGAAAATCACTTAATATTACGAGTGTTTTAGACCTGTAAAAATGCCATGGGGAAATCAAGAATCACAATTAGTATCGAAGCGGATGGACAAGTTTGTCACATTTTCCAGATCCATGCATTGGCGCGTCCTTGCTCGCACATTAATCACTTTATTTCATAAATGTTTTATAAATACTATAACACAGTCATTATTTGCATAATGTTATTGGCTCTTCAGCCCTCAGGGATATTAAGAAAGCTCGGTGGAATTAGTAAGATGACCGCATATAGACTACTCGGTCTGGAGACTAGCTTTTTAAATGTCAGAGCTGAGCTTTTTGAACTAATGTTTGCAGGTGATCGTGATGTTGTGCTGTAATTCAATGGAATTTACATTACGATTTCCATTTAAAATAAATCATTATTAACACCTCTGTGTCTTGTCAGTAATTATCACTCGGTAATCGAATGCACGCCTGTTGTCTCTTACGTGGGCAAATAGATGCAAGCAATAAGATATTCACCAAAATGTAATATCAACAAAGCCCGCGACGAAGTGATTATAATTGTGGTTGTTTTATGCACCTTGAATTATTAATGGTCTTATCTTACTATTTTCTGAAAAAAGTGGAAGATGGTTCCATTTTCAAAGAATTGATTATCAATGCAAGAATTAATTCAATTTAACGTCTTGATCCAAATATATATATGTTAATGATTGAAGTAAAAAAAAAAAACAACTTTATATCAAAGTTTTCTGAAAGACTGTTTTTGAATTATATTCCGTATGCAAAAACCAGTTCAGTCTGTATATCTGGCTGTCATTGTGTCGGTTTGTCTGTCTCTGCTCTTAAGTCTGTTCATCTATCCATCAGCCCATCGACCAATCTATCCATCTGTCTATCTATCCTTTTTTTACGGTACATAACTAAGCGTCCACAAGAAGATTGAAAGTGTTAACCTTGTAACACGATTTAAGAAGTGAAGTCACACGCGGATTCTGGAAAATGAGATGCCATGGCTTGAATCTCTTAACCGTCACCCAGTTTCATAAAAATATAATTAAAGATAAAACATGAAGTAGTTAATTACCCCACATCTATAAATGGTCATCTTGGTATTGCTATACGAGAAACCACACATTAATAAGATAAATGTTCCAGTGTTGTGGAAAGAACATACGTAACATTTTTTATATTAAATTCGACATATTAAGCGTTGTTACAATGAATATAAATTACAGAATTCAATGAAGACCAAACGGAATTAATACACACATAAACGTGATATGGGAACATAGGACAGAGTGAAATGGACGACTGGATATATATATATATATATATATATATATATATATTCAGCGATAAAGACGATGAACATCATGACGGTAACTATTCATTTTATGCATTATTCTTAGCATGCAATAAAGTTTAAAGGACCAAAATTGTGAGATAATTAAGCGATTCCTGTACAATACCTCAAGTTAGTTTATACGTATGTTATTGTCACAGTGTATACAATGAGATTTGAAACAAGTTCTAACAACGTAAATTATCCCTCTCCTTAGATAATACAAGTATTGCAACAGATTTCAACATGACAACAGTGGCTAATAATGAAAAACGATTGGAGAGAGAGAGAGAGAGCATGATGACAGTGATCACGATTTGAGTAAGTTATTGAACTCTTCGTGTACAGGTTATATATTTGCATACATGTTGTAGAATTCTATATTTTTCATTTGCACCGCTCTTTCCCGAAAGCAGTAGTTCTATACAGTTGCATATGGCACTGAGAACAAATTTCTCAACAATACAGTTCGTTGTCTTCTTTACTGGGACAGAACGTAAAGAAATGCATGGTGATTTCAATTCCACCGCAGGAACAAAAAGTGCATTACAGCAACTCACCAGTACTCGTTACAAGCAGCAGGGACGTGCTGATTGCTCCCCAAAATATGCTTGTTTTCAACACGATTGGAATTTTGTACCAAAGAAATGTATCGAAAGAACTGGTTGAACATTATCTACGGCTATCAAGATAAATTTAAACGTTTACGTTGTACTTGCGAAAGAAATGGTAGATAAACCCAAATGAGATTTACGGGACATTCCCTGGTGGGCTGTCAGCTCTTACTAGCATTTGCTTGCAATAAACGTTGTATTGTACGTTCTACGCATCGTCTATCACTTCCAGCTCTTTCGTTTATTTAGTCTACTTAAATGTATCCAAAAATAACATTAACCGCATTGAGCAATATTCCCCAAAGAGATTACAATGATTCAATAAATCTATTCATATACAAAGCGATAGACACGTAAACTTCAGATGTCACTTTTGTTTTGTTTCGTTTTTCAATGTTTAATGTTTTCAGGAAATACTTGATTACTATATATTAGAAAGAC
>JAECUM010029278.1:0-35784 GCA_016617855.1 Megalonaias nervosa | reverse complement strand
AAAATGAATCCAATTCATTTGAGTAAAGACACGTGGACAGTGTTGTAAAAACATCTCTGGTGTTTCCGATTAGTTTGGAAACAAGATCATTCAAATATACCTTAGAACGCTGTAAATTTAAACTAGAAAAACGTTTGAATAAATATAGTGCGAAAAATTTAAACAGAATGCCTGCCTAAGCAGCGATTGGTCTTTGGAACAATTGTAAAATTTCGATTGATGTTATGGAGCCTTAGAACTGAATCTTATTAAAATAACATGCCACAAGACATAATGATTATCTTCGCGCATGTTAAAAGAAAGAAATGGGAAATTTAGTTACCTTGATCTGTACTATTGTAGTTTCAGATCATCATCACTCTTAACGTATCTTCATGGAGGACTTTTGTATTAATATTTTACATAAGTTCATTTCAGTCCCCTCTCTTAACAACCATTATCGATACACATATAATGATTAAATTATCGAAAATGCAGAAATGGTTGTTTGATTGTTAAAGGTAAGCTAAGCTGCAAAAATAAAAGTTAGGAAAAGCAAAACTATGTAAACTGTAACTCCTATAGATAACAATATAGAGGACCCTAACTCCTATAGATAACAAAATAGAGGACCCTAACTCCTATAGATAACAAAATAGAGGACCCTAAATCGAACTCTTCTGAGGACCCATCATTTTAAAGCTGCAAATCATGTTTGGATAAAATCAATCTGTTCTCAAAAAACTTACCTTACAGAAGCCAAATTGCTGACGGACGTATAGCTGGACGGATAAGTACGGAAGGATGCACAACGTTGTTACTTAGGGATCTGTCTCTATTCAGATCATCTAAGAAGCTTCCTAACTCTTTACGCTTGTCCCTTACCAAATGGGAAAAGTCCTCACAAATTTCGATTCCCCGTGTCCTTCAATTCACTTACTCTGGACATAACGGGGGGCCCCGAGTGGCCGAGTGGTCTAATGCACTCATCGTTACGGATCATTGCCATCTCACCTCTGTCTGCGTGGGTTCGAGTCTCGGATTCGGCCAATGTGGGTATGTGAGAAAGCTTGCCAGTAGCTTCTCGTGGGTCGGTGGTTCTTTCTGGGATTTTCGGGGGTTCTTCATCCACCATTTATACTGGCCGCCATGTATAGCCTATCTTGTGCTGAAAAATGGCGTTAAACCCTACAACAACAACTGGATATAACGAGATTACTGTCCTTGTGTTGAACAAATGTCACTATAATACTATTACTTTTAACCTATCACTGTCCCACTCAGTCTTAAAAAACTGGTCTTACTCACTTCGCAAACCTTCTGTTCACATTAATCCCACGTCTCCTTCCTCTTTCCTCTCGTGATTCCAAAGAACACTATTTCTTCTGGACTGGTTCTCTTGGCCATCAACCTTGTCCTCCAGAATACTCAATTTGACCGTTCTTATACCACGGTGCCCTTTGATATAAGAAGACAGAAGGAGTAAAAGTGAACGCAATGCCATTGTGTAAAATATCGAATAAGAAGAGGCGCAGAGAGAGAGAGAGAGAGAGAGAGAGAGAGAGAGAGAGAGAGAGAAAGAGAGAGAGAGAGAGAGAGAGATGTTTTTTCATATCTATCGTTTTCTTCTTTGTATTTTGAATGTTTTTGATCAATAATTACTGGTTTCATTCTACTTATGCGATGTCAGATCGACATAATACGCCCAACGAGACATCATAATGCGTCTTTTTGTAAAGACCAGTAGCAATATTACCATCCATTTAGAAATAGATGTGATAACGAGTTATCAAGATGACTATCATTGCAGTCATACTGGATGACACATCGTTACCATTTTCATTTTGGATCTAACTAAAGCAGTAGTGATAACATTTTTAAAATGTTTGCTGTGGTGGCCATATTAGATCTCTAAGGGAACCATTTTCATTTCAGACCTATAAGCCCTAGGATGAATGTTTCTGTAAATCTCCGTTGGAATCATCCCGGTAGTTTAGGAGGCGTCGCGATAACAAACTTTTGCTAATGAGCGACGAATACTGGTCACCAGACGAAATTTCATTGCAAAAACTGTTCTGGTCTACGACCAATAGAGCGAAACGCTAGAACCACTTATCACCCCCGCGCATTATACTGATATTAGAGCTCGACCTAATAATTTTGATCAGTCTAGCTGGGGCAAAACACTTAATTCCAACAGCAACTGACTCTGCGCCCTTACGCTACAATCTGTTTTGGAAACCAACTATGTATACATCTAGGCTTTTGTCTCTTCTCTGAGACATATACTTTTCAAAGCAAGCTCAGCCACTGGTGAATGTACCTATGTTCATAAACATGTGCAGGGATGCTTCGTTTTAAACTTTTCAGGCTAATACATGGAATTCAGATACTTGTGTTTGGAATATGGTAAATAATAACTGGTGATGGTATATAATAAATGTAAACAATTCATGATACTTGGAAAACCACGGTCAGAGTTAGCTCACCTGGCCGTAAGGCCATTGGAGCTTATGGCATGTCCCTTTGTCCGTTGTGTGTCGGTTGTTCAGCGACCGTCAATAATTGCTATTTTCAACGTTTTGTACAAACACACTAAAACACCAATTTCAACCAGACTTAGCACAGGGCATGCTGGCGTAAAGGCCTTTCAATGTCATACAAATGATGCGATTAAATATGATCGCCGTTACTAAAAATAGAACAAGTTTGAACGAATTCTTCCCCAACACCTCTAAATATAACTTTATCAAACAGCAAACATTATCCTGGCATAAAGACCTTTCAAGCGTCTAGAAAATACGCCAATTCAGCATAAAATATGGTATCCATTACTGAAACCGAGAAATCCTTTAAACAGTTTCTCAAAACATCTCAAACTGAATTTGACCAATGTTGAATGACAGCTTTCTGGCATAGAGAACTTCTAAAAATATACAGATGATGTCGATTTAAATATTATATGGTCTCCATTACTAAACACGGAAATTCCTTTTAACGGCTTGTCACAAATTACTCAACTGAATTTTACCAAATTTGACAGATGCCAATGGAGATGTAAAATCTAGAGAAATATTGAAACAATTTTGTTTTTAACATATACAGTCAACATCACTGTAAAAATTTCAACAAAAACCAATTAAACTGGGTCAGATTTATTGGCCAACTGCACGTGCATTTGGGCTATTATGCAATTGTTAGGCAGGCGAGTGATTTCAGACCCTCTTCGTGTTTTGTTTATGCTTGCGCTTCTTTTGTGAGACTAAAACACCAATGTTCTGTGAAATGAACTCTCCTTGGCATTGTAAAATTTATTTCCAAAATGAAACATCCAAACAAACACAAACGAAACAGAAGCAAAGAATATCGAAACTAAATGAGCATAAAATAAATTATAGGATCCGGGCAAGTTATATGACAGTGATGATGCTTTATGATTGAGAAAAAACTGCAAACTAATAAATCTTCTTTCAGACTATATACATCCCGTTACTGCTCTGGGATTTTTCTTTGACTTCAAATTTAATGATTCTCAAGATGATAGGCTATAACTTTTATCATTTTCATTTTATTACTTTCCCTTATTATTCACAGAACATTGTAACGGTAAAGGGACAAGCGGGAGTTCCGAAAGACCGCTCAACATGTCCGTTTGAAATAAAAACAGACAATAATGACCTCTAATGGACCGATGATGTAAAATGGAACTATGAATGCCTAATGCTCCGAAGGGAAAGGATGGTTGATATCCCTTTAAATTGCTATTAAAGAACAAACTGCGTGAAAATTGTTGATTTATGCGTCAGTTTTAGTTTCTTAATTACAGGAAATGAATAATACCAGAATCCCGATTATCCCAAGTTTTCAGATACGAGCTCTACCAAAAGGTTATAACTCATATATCACCACATTCACTAAATGACCACTTGGTTGCTCGCAGAATAGCTCAATTTACTATTGCATAGCAATCACTCCCTTAACTGTTGCCGAATCCAGGGCCGGATTAAGGCCCTTGGGGGCCCTGGGCACAGTCAACATAATGGACCATAGCTATCCTGCCTTGTCCATAGATTTGGTTACAGTACTTTTAATAACACTGCCTGTGAAATCAGACGATAATGTACGGGGCCCCTTGAGCCGGGGGGGCGGAGGCCTGGACTCGTTGCCTACTTTGCCCTATGGATAATCCGGCCCTGGCCGAATCCAGCTAGGCGTAAATGTAACCTAAACACATTTATATAGGTTTAAGAGTAAAAATAAATAATAAGCTCATCCCCTCCTTATAAGACGTCTTACTATGTCTAGTTGGTCTTAAAAATAAATCGCGTCTTCCAGACGTAAAATATGACCGCCACGGCAGTCGTCTTGAAATTCTTGTTATCGCGATGCCAGCGGAATGAATGTTGTTATCGACACGAGGTTTTCACTAAATGACTTCTCATAATGTCTTGTTAGTCCTAAATGATAAGCATGCCGATCTGACATCCAAAGCTTCTTAACGCCGTTCTTCCTGAATGGATTACGGTATTGACTTGAAGTTTTTCACAAAAATACCTCCTATGGTGAGTAGTTAGTGGCCGTCTTCTAACTCGTGTTATCGCTGCTTCTCCAGAATTGATAGTCATGGCGACATGGGGTTTTCCTTTAAAGTCTTCTTAGGTTATGCACTTGATTCGAAATGAAAATGAGACCTGCAATATGGCCACCAAGGCAGCCAGTTTGAAAATCGTCTTATTGCTACATTTTACGAACAGATGATCCTATAGACATGGTTTTCTCAAGGAGGAAAACATATCTCGTGATATATATATATATATATATATATATATATATATATATATATATATATATATATATATATATATATATATATATATATATATATATATATATATATATGTTGTTTTCTAATTAGAAATGGTGCTGACCAGTGGTGGTCATCTTCTTGAGAATCGTGTTATAATTAGTCCTCTTGAAGGGATGGTCACACAGGGATTAACAGTAAAACACTTCTCACTATATGTGGTTGGTCCTTAAACTTAAGCCAATGGGACTTTCAAAATTTAGGAAAAATCTCGAAATAGCTATAGCTTTTGAATAGATGGTCAACTGTCTATTATTGGGTCAAGTCAAAGGTTATGGCTTGCTCTTTTGTTCTTCGTCAAGTTTATTAACACTGTAACTTTTTGTTGATATGCAAGCTAACTATGGTCAGGCCATGTATTCAACTGCATTTGTTTGACAAGGTTTATAGTCAGCACACTGACGTTGAGTTTTAAGGTCAAAGGTCAAAAGCCTCGACTCAGTTTTTTTTAACTGTACTTGGTTTGTGATCATAATAACACAGACAGGTAAGAATGGATTTGTGTCAGCAACAGCTTGCAATTATATCTGATGCCAATGAAAAAAGACTTCGTTGTTTTTCCAACAAAATATAAATTATAGATTTAACCAACATTAGCACGTGGACATACTTTGATAATTTCTGAGACTAGTTCAGTTATTTTCTATCCCTGATATCAGGTTCAGTATCAAAGGCTATGACAAGGAGTTGTATATTGCACTTACAGGTGATAACTCAAACACATAAAAAAAGCATTGCTATTAAATCAGCAGTTGAAAAGAATAAAAGGACACAAGTAAAGATCTTTCTTGGATTCCTGGAAATTCTATTCAGCTAACAGAGCATTAGTCCCGCCTTGTCATTATCGGTTTCAAGTTTGGTGCATCTATTCAAACACTCGATGGAATACTTGCAATGCCTATGTTTGTGTTCATTTCAGTTTTGAATGTCTCTATATTTTCGTTTATTTCGGCTTTAATTATATCGCTTCTAGATATCGAATGCAAGATGCTTGTATATATTTCATTTTTGAAATGCATCTGTCTCTCCTCTCTTGTCCATATTTGCTCCAAATCATTCTCTTTGGTTGCATCTTATTTGTCTAATTTGTCATTACTAGCTTGCACCACAAATACATTATAGGCCACTTCTCTGTTATCACTTTTCTATCTCTTTTAGACTGGTCAACTTCAACATCTAAATTGCTGCCAAGTTTTGTAAATATATTTTCTATCGTGTCTTATAACTTAAATCGTAAGTTGTTCTTAAAATACTTTTGTCATGTTTTCATTAACATTTATTTGTTTCCGTTCTCCTCTGCTTTTATGAATATCTCTTTTAAAGTCATTATTGTTCATGACTTTTTACTGTTAGCTTTAGATTATTGGTTAAGTTTGTAATACTTGTGTTAAAATCACTCATTAACTTTTAAATCTCTTTGTTTGTTGTTGTTGTTTGTTTATTTTGTTGATTTGAACGCTCAGACCTTTTTGAACTTTTTTCGAGATGAGATTGCAAAGTACCATAATCTTGCAGAGATTTATTTCATTTCTCCACAACACTTTCCAATGCAATTTACTAACTGTTTATCCCCAGACTCATTAGTTTTAAATTTGATTGAATGACCTTTGAGATTCAACTTTTTCTCTGCAAAAGCTACGGCACTGTATCTCTTTGTGAATAAATCCTGAACATCTAATGGCTTTTGCATCTGTTATTGTCAATCTGTTATTGTCAATCTGTTTTGTAGATCTGTGACTTTGTTAGCTCTTTCAGTACCATTCTGTTAAATAACTGCTAATTAATTATCAAATTGTTCCCCTTCCATCAAAATATCTTTCGAATTATTATCCTCCAAAGTCGTAGGTATTTAATTTTTAACACATCTCTGCATAAACCAATTAGTAAATGCATCAGTTGCTTTAACTGGATCACGGAAATTTGTATACGATTATTGTTGAGACTTAAGACAATATTAATTGTTTCACCGAGTGTTACATCTATCTCCTCCGTTGCCGTCTAAATGTTTAAAGGTAAGCATAAGTCACAAGGACCTATAACTTCTGTTTTGTTTTCCAAACATTCAATATCAACACTTTCGTTCTTGTCACCCTTTGTAGTCATTTCTGACAGGGATTTTGACATTTTTATCAGCTCTAGGACTGACAACGATCGTTTTTATGTCTAGTTTCACTTATTGTTTCCAAGTCAATTGAGCTATTATATCACACATTATCCCTGTGCGTGTTCCTTTTGCGACAGCCATGACTTCTGTTTGTTTGATTTCTGTTTCTTTAGATAGTGCGATCTTTAAAACAGTTAAGATCCTAATTCATTTTCTAGCTGATACTTGTCCATTTATCAAAGGTAAACAAAACTCAACGTATACAAAAACATAGCCTTTCATGTACTGGTATGCCTTCTGTATACTTTAAAACATACGAATGACAGAAGGCGGTGAAGGATTTTAGTATACAATTGGAAATGATGCTTACTATGACGAGGTGGTAGATACACAAGTTGAAAAACAAGTTGATAATCTGTCAATCTTGTAAACGATTTTGCTCAAACCGTATTACTCGTCGTGAAACCACAGCAGATGTTTCTGTCAAAACACAAACACGTTTCAATAGAACGTAACGACTTGTAGAAGGAGCAGGTAATACCAAGACTTAGTATGGATCAAGCATTATACCAGCTGGAAGGAAATAGCATTTGAATCATTACAAAACGCTCTACCTTGTAAAACATGTTTCTTATGCCAAGAACAAATTAGTTAAAATTTCGACAAAAGGCGGTAGCTAACATTACATAGAAAAATAGCATGTAAGACTGGAAAGATGACGTTTGTCACATTAGATTGGATCAGAGAAGAAAACAAATGACTCTATCTATACGATACAAAACCAGCAGCAGGAAGGGTGAGCAGACCACTATTATAATTAAGACAAATTTTAGTGATAATTGAGGCAAGTGGTCTGTTCGACTGCCGTACCGCGAAATCATTTGTCTTAATCATAATGCAAACATATTCATTACCAAATGTCTGTCCACCCCCACCCCCCTTGCTGCGGTGGACCCTATAACTTGGTTTTCGAGCAAATTTTGCATTATGATTAAGACAAATGTGTAAGGTTCGACTGCCATATCGTGCATATCCCCCCCTTCTTGTCTGCTGTTATCTTACACACACATGTGGTCATTCACCCTTCCTGCTGCTTACATGTACTGAGATAGGTATGCGTACCGATTTTTCAAGGACATGTGTGGTAGTTCAAACAATAGCTGTGTTTATCGCCGCGGATATCTCCCGGAGATAGGTATTTGTGTGCAGTTTATTTCCGTGCTTTAATTTTAAATATAATACATTTTAATCGGTTCATACATATAATGGCAAAATATCTTAATAAAATTATAAATATTTATTTATTTGTAAAATCAGATATCAAATGCTATTGCACAATAATCACATATAATAATTTCTAAAACGTATATCCGTAGTCGAGTTCGTTAGCTCAATGTTAAAGTTGCTGGAAACTTTAATACTGATGTTTGCGGTTCGACCCCAGATCTCGCCGAGATGGGTTCGGGTCCCCGGGTCGCCCACATCTTTTAATAAGTAGGGGGGAGGCATCCCCTGAGATTTCGATAAATCACCACGTATCTCGTGGTCGGATTCTATTTTGGAATTCTACCCCGGGGTTTCGTGGGGGTTTTATCGAAATCGCAATGCCTAGACAGCCTTCTGAATTGCTAATATTTCACTTTCGTCGATTAGAAATTCGCCGGGAGGTGTGTCTATGCAATACCCCCCTAAAATAATCAGTAGCATGCCTTGAGCTCTCTGCCCCATGGAAGAACCCCCAAATAAACATCCAGAAAGGGTGTTAGCCAAAAGAAACAGAACATGGGCGTGCCGCATAATACGTCATAAGAGAGAACGACAATGTAAGGACCCCATGAAAGTCACACAGGCTATCGAGGGGCTCCATTGAAGGGTAACCGCTAGGATCTACTGATTATTTTTGATAAATTAAAATACAGACAAACATGCATACATACAGACATACATAGAAAGGGGAAATAATTCTCTAGCAGAGGAGGAGCAGAGTTATCGCGCTTTATTAAGTATTTTTGGTGATTTCAAATTCAATTAAATATCTATTATAAATATTATTTAATAATGAATATTGGAGAACCACACTCAGCTAGATTAGCACGAGAAAGACTAGAAGCAATTAGAAAATATTTACCTGTTCGTGATGCTGTCAAGCAACAATTACAACAACGACAAGAATCTCAGGTTGAATTTGAAGAGGATACAAAACAATTATTTAAACCTATTACTGAGACCACTAAAGGTCTTCTTCCTGCGTTAGAAAAAACCGCTGAAGCAACTGGAAAAATAACAGAAAGAACTAAGAAAACAAAAAGGATTCTACGGGAACTTCCAGCTGAAATAACTGCGGCTCAACCACAATTACAAGAAGAAGTACAACAAGTACTCGAGGGTATTGACAAAGTTCGTGAGGAGGTCGGTGATGTAATGGATCTTGTTACGCCAAAACCAAAACAAAAACAAAAACCAGCCCAATTAACCAAATATGGTCGTAAACTACTTAAAGAAAACGATGTTGCGGTCGCTGCAACAGGATATTCGCAACGTGATAAATTATTAGATCCAGACACCGCTAATGTTCTTGAAAAAAATTGGGTTCCTTTTATATTTCGACAGTCTCGTGGTATATCTAAAATCACTGATAGATATAAAAATGATTTTGAAACTTTTATGAAACAAGTCGAAAAAACTAAAGAAGGTTCATTATTTGGAGATATATCGTCACAACAACAAGTATCGCCACCATCACAACAACAACAATTATCATCACCATCAATACGACAAATACTACAGCAAGCACGACAACAATCTCCAAAATCACAAACACCATTACCACAATCTCTAAAACAACAAAAATCAAGCAAAAAGGAAGAGGAGAAAGAAGAATATTGGCCGCCAGACACCTCTTCTGGCAACGTAAGTGGAAGTGGATTTATTACTCATGGAAGTGGTCTTATTACATGTCCTAATAATATTCTCAATGACGTTGAACGTCTGGAGATTCTCATTGGAGGAAAACGAGCTGGTAATAATTCCCCAGAAATTATTAATGAGGCGGCTGATATTTGCAGACGATTATTTACTGGTGGTATCATGGACGTTGATGTTTATCAGTCTCTTATTAATGAAATTGCCGATGACTACTACAGCGACTGAGTATGTAATTAAATACAATTACTATAATAAAATGATCGTACATAGTACTCAACGTGGACCAACTATGGTCAGGGTAATAAATTCACGATTACCAGTATACAAAACAACCTACGGAGATGGACTAGGTGATGTTGTTCAGGGTCTATTTAGAAGGATAGCCCCAAAAGCAATACCGATCGCAAAGCAACTGGGAATGAAAGCTATTGATGTTGTTCGTGAAAAAGGTATTGGTGCTGTGGGTAATCTCGCTGGTAAAGCGTTTTCAGCGATCAAAGATAGATTAACACGATTAATACGCAGACCTGCGGTCCGACCTCAACCAGTAAAATTACCTAGTACTGAAGTAATGCCTGCAAATGTCAGTAAAATAATAAATCAAGTTGCTAATCAAAAGCTATCAGAGCTGGCTGATGTACCAATGTCAGAAAAAGAAAAAAATATAACCGCTAGTCTGATAGCAGGAAGTGGTCTCACTTCCCGAAGTAATCTTCGTTTTAGACGATAATAAATATAATAAAGATGTTTAAACGTATATCTGATCCCGCATTTGACATGGACGCACCAGTACTTAAAGATGAGTCTGTGCGTGATTATCAATATTATTCTTACGACGCACGAATTCCAGATCAGCGTGGACGAATCGAACTACAGGTTCAGGATACAAGTAGATATTTCTTACCCGCTGAGGCTTTTATTGAAGTAGAAGGTGAAATTTTAAATATTGCTAATCCTGCAGCACCAGTAGCATATGGAGACGATGTTAATGTCGGTTTTGTTAATAATGGTATTATGGCATTATTTGACAGTGCAACGTACATGATTGACGGAAAAAAATATTGAATCTATTCAGAAGGACGTCGACGTTGCAACAACAATACTTGGTCTTGCAAGATATAGTGATGATTATTCAAGATCAGCTGGTCCATCAATGATGTTTGCAAAGGATACAACTGATTCTCCAGAGTATCGACAATATGAAATAGGACAACCAAGAAATTTTGCTAGAAACGCCAATGCGGATGTACAAAGTATGATTATTAATGTAGATCCAGATTTCAACTTAGGATTTAGATCACGTCGAGCAATGTTGCGTGGTGGAAGAAGAGCATTTTCATGTGTGATTCCACTATCACATATATTTGGATTTTGTAGAAATGTCAGAAAAGTCATTTTCGGATCTAAGCATACAGTTGTACTTGTACGAAAAGCAACCGACAACGATGCATTATGGAGACTCGCTGGTGATCCTGGCAAAGTAATTCTTACAAAACTTTCATTGTGGATGCCGGTGATGACTCCATCAATAACTGAAGAAGATCGTCTACTCTCTTTTATGAATCAAGGTGGTAAATCAGCATTATCGTGGTTAACAATGACCACAGATGCTATCCAGAGTAATATTAATGGTTTATTTACGTGGCAAATAGCATCACAACAAGGTGTTTCTGCACCACGACATATATTTATTGCATTTCAAGATGCTGCACGGGTGGATGATCAAACACGTAGTATTATGATATTTGATAATCTTGGTGTTTCCGAAGTTTCCTTAAGAATAAATGGACATCAAGAACCATCCGAGGATATTTTACTGAATTTCGATCAAAATCATGTAGCACGTGTATATCACCGTCTAATGACGTTCATGGGACGTGATCAAAATGTTGATACTGGTTTACAAATATCACAATTGGATTTTACAACATTATACCCAATTTATTATTTTTCGCTCGAACATTTAGATTTAACCAGACAATCTGTAGTCGATATACATTTTCGAGCTCGTGTGACAATAGGAGCTATTGCCAATTACAGAGCAATTGCTGTCATACTCAGCGATAAATCGATGTTACTTGAAGGTGCTGGTGGACGAATGAGAGTCGTTGATGCTCCAGTAGAAAACATGTAATTAGATTATTTATAAATATTATAATGTCGTATAATAATGTTAGTGTTAGTCTGACTCCTGGTCAGATTAAAAAGATACAATCAGCATCAAAAAATAATTGCGGATTAAAAATATTGCTAAAGAAAGATCAGATGAGCGGCTCAAATAAATTATCTCTTACAGAACGTCAGCTCGGGTATTTCAATGAAGCAAAAAAATCAAATAAAGGTATAAAACTTAATCTTTCTGCGGGTGCCATTAAAGATATCATTAAGACGGGTGGTATATTTCCACTTCTTGCTGCTATACCAGCATTAATAGCCGCTGCAGCTCCAGCTGTTGCAAAAGCAGCTGCATTAGGTGCTGCTGGAACTGCTGCTGGAATGGCATTAAAGAAAGCAACTGGACAGGGAATCAAAAAAAAGGGAAGGGGTCTAAGATTACCAGGGACCCCACACTGGTACGGAAAAGGCCTAAGATTACCAGGGACAGTTTACTGATATCTCCTATGTCCAATTTTGATTTACTAGATGCTGCTAAAAAATTAAAAATAAAAACATTTTAGGGGAATTTTTATGCGTGATCAATTACCAAAACAACCAAACAATATTGAAACCGGTATTATTAATCTCGATGCAAATTCTGGTCCAGGCACGCATTGGGTCGCTTATGCAATTGATCCACGTGGAATTATTTATTTTGATTCATATGGATTAGCTCCACCAAAAGAATTCTTAAAGTATATTAGCGGCTATCAAAGTATTCCAATATGGTATTCAACGTTACCAACACAAAAATTAACTGATCCACCAATATGTGGTCGAGAAGTACTTAACGCACTTGATGCTATATCAAAATCAACAAAACCACCCCACAAAGTTGTACATGAATATACTACGACGTCATATTTAAACAGACATTAGTAAATATAATGGTAGATATTTATGGAAGATCTTCTCGTGGTAAAGGTCATCAGCAGGCTGATTTATCTAAGTATGCAACTCTTGATCAACTCAGAAATGAAATTGATGATTTATTAAATCTCACAAGTGTGGATCAAAACGAAGTAGTTGTTTTTCAGGATAATCAAGGACGATTAAAAACGAGTAATATACAACTATCAGATGTTCTTATAAGAATTCCAACTGCAGTCGCTGATAATATAGTTATTTTTGCCGATCAAGGTAAAATACAAGATTCTGGTACATCACTCAGTAATTATATTAAGAAATCCGGCGATGTATTTACCGGAGATATTAATATGAATCAGAATAAAATTACAGATCTTGGAAATCCAACCGCAGATGCAGACGCCGCAACAAAGAAATATGTCGACGATCAAGAATCTAAGTACGTATTGACCAACGGCGGTATAATGCGTGCATTTTTCGACATGAATAATAATGGCATTAATAATCTTAGAACACCAGAATATAATTTTGATGCTGCGACGAAGAAATACGTTGATGATAAGGAAATTCCGATCGGGAATGAAATAACCACATTAAAAACTAATTATGATAATCTTGCAGAAACTCTTACTAAACATATAGAACTGTTCTTAAATTTTCGTAGAAATGTAAACAAACCTATTAAAGATTTTTTTGGTGATTCACCAACCGTTGACATAAAACTAGCCGACATTAACACGAAACTCAATGATATTGCCAGTGGAATACCTAATATTGTTCAAAAAACTAATCTGATTAAAATTCCACACGGACAAATTAAAAATATCGTATACACAGTAGCATCAGGACAATCAACATGGACACTACAAAATACTACTATCAAATATACCGCAGAAGTTACTGGTATTTACAGGCTGTCCGTATTTAGTGATGAAAGATTTGTTATAATTAACAGATATATATTGCGTCATTCAACTGATTCTCTCTCTGGAGTTGTATCTATATTGTTAAGAAAAGATGTTGAAGAAATATTTATACTGAGAATATATGATCAAACAATAACCTCAGAGCCTTATTGGTGGCATATGGAATTTGTGGCTGAAACACCGCAATTAATCACTTAATATAATAATAATGGATCAACCTCAGTCTCGCATTGACGTTCAACATTACAGATGCAATCAAGTATGTGAGCGTCTCACTAAACTAAATAATTTTATCGACTATTATAACAAGAAAATAAAAAAATACAAAAGACGTATAGTTGTCATCGATGTAGTTGTTTACTCGGTTTCTGCTGTTATTACTGGAACAGGATTATTATTATCAACATTGACGATGACAGCACCTACTATTATAACCATTATCGTTTCAGCATCAACGACTATTGCTGGAGTTCTCGGTATTATAACCAAAAAGATACATACTTGTACAAATGCTAAATTGCACGATTATATGATTAAATTACACACAGTGGCAGAGGCATGTTCTAAATTATCTTTATATATTTCTTCGTGTGTCAGTGATGGTGAAATATCTGATACTGAATTCGCGATGATGATGAAAACTTATGATGATGCTTTTAAAGTGATCGCAAATGATTTTAATGAATTAAATAACAACAATAATAATAATGACAGACAGGGAGTTACTTCAGCAGATCGTCACTAATACAACTCCGTCAAAAACTACTATGATATCATTAAGTTCGACTAATCCTGAGTTTAGTGTCAATTTTCCAACCGCAATTCCTGCAAAAGAAATAGCATTAGCACAATTGCGAGTTTATTATAGCTGGCCCAACATTAGATCAAAACCATTTGGTGGACTACAGCCAAATAATTCATTAATATTCGCTAATAAGAATAAGCCTGATGGAACTCCTGATTGGCAAATAGTTTCTATTCCAACGGGCAGTTATCAAATAGAACAGATTAATGATGAGTTTCAGCGCAGAATTAAATCTATTACAGGAAAAGAATCAAAAATAGCAATTACTGTCTACGAACCAACACTATCTGCGGTTATTGAAATAAATTCCCCTGATTACTCCGTAGATATTTATCAAAGTTCGATTAGATCAGTATTAGGTTGGCCTGAAGATCCACCGGTTTATCAAAGACCACCAGAACCACAGAGATCTGATTTTGTCGTAGATGTTAAAAAATTTATAAAACCTCCAGAATATAGAACAGAAAAAAATGCTTACCCATGGCGACGATATTTTGGTGATGGAGTTATACATTATATAGATAAAACAGAAACCCATTTTACAAAAATAGTTGATGGTAAAAAGGTAAAATAATAGTACTTGATGTTGATGAAATAAATTCATATGCTAGTACAATTAAGTCTGAACATGGACGTATACTTAATTATCTAAGAAATTTATTTTCCAGCATTAGCAATTCCTACAACGATGACTTAAAAAATCAAATAATTGAAGTAATACAACATTTGAATCAAGTTGCTTCAGACCTAGATTTCATGAATGATATTATTGTTAACAGAGAAAAAAAATTAGTGAACATAACAGCAGATAGACGGTATAAAGAGTTATATATAGTTGATGAAGACGGTCCACCTCGAGGTGTTAGACTAAATCTTCTGTTCACAATAATATTTCTAAAACATTTCGGAATTACGCGAGAACAACTATCAACATTTATAATTCCTGGATTTAATTCTAAAGAGCTAAAGAAATCAGTTAATGATCTTATTGATGAACAATTTAAAAGAATATGTGATTCATGGAAAAAATTAATACCTACACCAACTATTCTTAAATATAATAATGATCCACACGGTGGAGGTCGCCATATCTCACCTGGTATTGTAAATATAACAACAACAATTGCAGTCAATCTGGTATGTGACGTAATTGGTGATAGTTATCAAGTAGATCTTTCAAAATCTAATCACCGCAGTGGCACTGCGGAACAGGGGTATATACTATATTCATTTAGCCCTAAAGACCCGCCAGGTTGGCTAATTGTGTCTGAACCAATTAACCCCGTGTACCTGCGAGTTCATAATCCATTTCTGACAAGAATAAATTTCAAACTCACTGACCAGGCAGGAAATATTTTGGATCTAAGACAAGAATCTCTTAATATTAATTTGTATATACGCTCTTAGAACGTCTGATTAAATATTTCCTAATATAATAAGGGAAAAATAATCTGATTCATGAAATAGTTACAGATTTCTTTATCTGATGGGTTTATGGGACTACATTTTTTTAAATAATTATTCAGAGACTGATATTTTTTATTTTAAAGAAATAATTATTATATAATGAACCAAGAAAACATTAATGATATTATTTCTGCTATTAAAAAATTAAAACATAACAGAATAAATCTATCTGATAATCTCGATCCTGAAAAAATATTATGCGATTATGAAATATTAAAACAAAGAAAAACTGACAATAAATATACATTACCATCTAATTATAAATTTGTAAAATCAATTTATCAGTCTATGTTAGAATCCTTGGCGATGGTAAATGAAAAACAGGTAAAGCTATTTGCGCCTCTTGCACGTTCGATCGAAAATGTCAGATCCGAACTGTCTCGTGAATACGAGAAAAAGAAGATCGTGGATAATCGTATAATGCAATTAAGAAAAATTATGTTATTTGATTCTGTCAAAAGTGAAAGTGACACCGAGAGTAGCGACGGTGAAGGTAAAATATAGAGTCGAACTATATACAATTTATTTATTAGGAAGACAGAGTTAGATAATATATTCAAATATTATCCACTGATCGTATTTTATTGAATATGCTGATCTAGTAATATTATCTGCAACATGTTTTACTGATTGTGGATGTATGCTAAAATATTTTGCAGCCGCATTAATTGATGGAAAAGTTATTTCCTGTTCTGTTTCTGTATTTATGGATTTAATAGATCTTCTTACAAACTTTTTACATTTTCCAGTATTTCCGCGTGCAGCATTCTGACTAGGTGTAATAACTTGCAGGTTAGATAACCGATTATTATGGGATTTCCGTCAATGTGATCAACTACAAGTCCATTTTCAACTACTCGATGAAAACATTCGAATATGAATTTATGTGAGTAATAATTTTTATTTCCAGTATTAAACGTAAAATAACCAGTATTATTAATATTACCGACTGGTTTTTTCAATCTACAGTTTCTGATTACACCATCTCGGGATGCTTCATAATTTTTTATTATTGGATGTTTCACAAATTCGTATTTATTACGAAATGCTTTTTTTCTTAATTCTCTTATAATATCGTTGTCGATCATTTCATCATAAGTCTGATTTGTCTGAGTCATTTTATATAATAATATTATTTGTCTAAATCATTATTTTGAAATCTGACTAGATAATCTTCTACGGTTTGTATAGGAGATTTACCTGGCGATGTATTATTTTTTTTGTCATAATATCGTTTTAATTCTCTATATTTTTTTCCGCCACATTTTAGACACAATTGAGTTTTTCCTCTGACTCCAACACCACATTGAATACACGGTATTGGTCCTGTACTTCCATTTTTGATACTCTGTGCATGATTTCCGCAGTATTCATTCACGCACGGTTTATTACAAAGAGAAGTATATCCAATTCTGAGCCAAACACATTTGTTCTTTGTTTCAATCATTATATATATATACTAAAATTTTAATTTAAATACTTGTCTTAATTATATGGAGGAATTATCGGCAATTGAACCTCAGATATCCAGATTTGATCTTGACAGACTATCAGAATATAAATTTAGTACTTTGATGCAAGATCTGGCATTAACAGATGAGGATATAACCGAACGTATTCGTGAAGCAAAAAATGAATTTCGTGACGATGGTGCTGCTCATGTATGGTCAACATTCAGAGTCGGAAATGTTACTAATATGATGAATGACAAACGAGGAAAAATAATTATTAATCACCTTGATGATCAAAAATATTTTATTTTAATAAAATTTATTGTAAATACAAAAGAAGATATTTGGATTATTCGTGACAAACGCGATCCAGTACACATACAATCAGGAAATAATATTGTTCTCTTAAATAATAAATCTAAGCCCGGAATACTAACAGGTGTTGACAAATTATATTATATACAGAGTTATCCAGCAACTGCAGTTGTATATGGAATATTTCCGTTGAATAATAAACCTGATGTCGGGGATCTAAAACCTATGAAATTGTCAGAATCAAGAATAAACTGTGTAGCTGAACGAGTTACAGAACATTTTACAAATGCGATACGTGGTAATGGTTTAACAGATTTACGACGTAAAAAAATAAATACTTGGGCAGAATCAGTTAAAGATACCGGAGCATCTATCAAAGATGTCGCTGAACTAGAAAAGAAATTGAAATTCCCAATAACAGTAAAAACGCTGACAGGAGAGATTTTATATAAATCGAAATATGAATCAAGAGGAGCTCCAATAGATATTATTGATCACAATTCGCACGCATGGACCTCAGCAGTAACAATATTTCCACGAGATAGAGCGGTTAAATTTTATGATGGTCATATATTTGATTTTATCAGAAATATCAGTAAAAGTGATCCTGTGTCTGTTTGGTTATTTCAGAGTTCGGAATATGATCATTACGATCAGTTTGTACGGCCTAATGGTGATATTTACCGTACAGAATCTCTTAATGTAGAAATGGAAAATCTTGCGCTGAAATATACTTCAGACGATGTCAAAATTAGACAATTATTAAATAATTGTTTTACAGTTCCATCCGTAGCAGCTCATTTTGCTCAGGAGAAAAATTTATGGAAACCAACACGATCGGAATTTCTTGAGGATATTCATAAAAGTTGCGTAGAATATGGACACGGAGGATTATGGAATACTAAATACAACTATAGTGACATTATATCCGTCGATATGGTGGCATGTTATCCTGGAAGTTTTCTTGGATACGGAGAATGTTCTAAATACTTTAAGAGATTCGGACATCCATCACACGAAATGACCAGGGTTGCAATAAACGGACATTTACCAGATTTTGATTTAACAGGATTTGCTCATGTAGAATCATTCGAATTTGCAGAAAATCTCCATCCGATTACTTATATTTGGTTTGGAAGACATTTTTCAGAGCGATGTTGGGTTCCAATAGTACTATTGCGATATATGCTTGATGTTGGAATTTTAATATCTTTACAGGTGAGTGAGGCCATTATATCATATAGTCCACAGAAACAAATTTGGTTACCAGAACCAAATAGATTTAATATTGATGATGTCAGGAAAGAATTCCCTAATCTTAATGAAGATGATATTATTAAAATTACTAATAATATACGTAAATGCAGAGACGAGCATGATGAAAAACTTGCAAAAGATCTTGGTAGAAGGATAATTGGTAAATTTACTCAAGGAGGAGCCTATGATCATAAAAGACACTGTACAAGATTAATTATGGACGATGCTGAACTCGATTTTATAATTGCTGATACAACAGAAAAAACATATTTATAAATCGGAGTAATGCTTATTTGTCAGACGGAACCAAACTAGGTACAATTGTGAGTTATCTTGATGGTGACTCACCGCAATTTACTCATTTAAGATCATCTATGTTGGCATATGTTTCTATAAATCTACTGTCTATGATAAATAGATTTTCTCGTGATGCTGTCAGAGTCGCCACGGATTCGTTTTATATAAATAAAAAATATACGGATTTATTAAAACCACTACTTGGTAATGGTGAATGGGGATCATGGAGAATAAAACAAGAAAATATACTTAGTTATTCTGAATCTGCCGACGTTGAAATTAAGGAAATATATCACAAAAATAATAATCAGGTATCAAAATCATCAGCACCATCTGTATATGATCCTATATCTAGACATAAAACTGTTTATCTTAATGGATGCGGTGGTTCAGGTAAAACAACTCGTGTGATTAAATTATTCATGAATAATAATTCGGATATAATTGTTTTGACACCGACACATAAATTAGCCAGAGAAATAAAAGAACGAGGAGTAAAATCGTGTACTTATCATAGTTTCTTTAGATGGTGTGGAGACACATGGACTCCTGAACGAATGGGTGAAAAATATATACCTAAAATTATCATTTGGGACGAGATATGCACGGTGCCGTTAGAAATATTAAAAACATTTCTTGAATGGTTATTGACGAAAAATACTGCTGTGATAATGTGCGGTGATCATGGTCAACCACCACCCTTTACTGGACAATCTCCACACGAATGGTTGAAGAATAATGTAGATTATTATGAAGAAATAAATGATGATCATAGAGCTATTGATGAACCACTGAAGGAATTTAAAAGACTAATCAGACTACAACCAGACAGAGTACAATGTGAAATAATGCGCGGAGTAATTCCAGAGACTTCTATGAGTGATTTTCTAAATTTATGGAATCCCGCTGATTTAATAGTTGCAAGTAGAAAGATAGTTCGTGATGAACTACAGAATAAATTATTTCTGTTACATAAAGAAAAGTTTTCAGATCTACCTGTACCTTTGTGTTATCGCCCAGCAGATACTCGACGACAGAATATTGATGTTGAAATTCCTGGTGGAGACACTGAAAGTGTCCGAGTACAGAATCTTGTCTTGAATGATATTGTTTTAGTCGATATTAATGTCGTTGAGAATGCGCTGAATATGAATAAATCACCGTGGACATTAGGATATGCTATAACAATCCATTCTTCACAGGGGTTAACTATTTCTGATACAAATATCTGGATTATAGATGATCGGATCGAATGGTCGAATTTAGTCTATCTCGCAGTTTCTAGAGTCAGAAGAATATCTCAACTACATAGGGTTATTATTAATTTTACAGAAAATAATGATCAGACTGTTAGCAATGACGTAATAAGAAAAAAACTATCTGGTTATAAGCAGTGCGATAAAAAAAATAAGCGTGACTTTGATATTGATGTTGAATTTATTATAAAACTAAAACAACTACAGAATAATAATTGTGCAAGCTGTAACTGTAATATGTTATGGCAATATTCGAATAATAATCCAAGACAATTTACCGTAGACAGAATTAATAGTGATCTTGGTCATACACGTGATAATGTGATGCTGACCTGTCTTGAGTGTAATCGACGTCGGGGCGCTGCACGCCCTGGTTCTGGTTATGTAATTGTATGTGGTGGTAATTGTGTGTCTTCAGGGATTACCTGTAATTGTTTACGTACAAATCCACGTTGAGGTGCGGTAGAATCTAATCTGTAAATTGGAGGTCTACCAGTGGATCTAACCACACTAGAAATTGTATGTGTAGTCACGCTCCAGATAGGATCGGTTGTTCTTTTTTTACCACCTTCAAGTTCACCAGGTTCGTATAAATATCTTACAGTTGCATTACCTAATACTGGTTGAGGTTGTTGTCTGTCATTACTACGGGGTATATATTTTTTTGTGATCGCAATAGAAGGTTTCATGGAAGTTGAACGAGTAATTTCATTATTTAATGCAGATATCACACTTGGTAACCTCGTAACCCATTCACGAGATCTCTCACCGGATTTAAAGTTAGTAGATATTTCTTTTGCATATTGGTATCCAAATAACCGCTCGGCAAGTGTTCGATTAAATCGTTCAACAATTGCCTGATCACGATGAATTTCAGTATGTCCTCGTCTGATTTTAACGTTATATTTCTTCATCAACAATAATACTGTACCAAGAAATTCTTTGCCCGGATCAACCTGTAATAATTGTGGCCATCGCAAAGGTCCTCGATGATAAATTCGTTCGAACGCAGATGCAACTTCGGATGCTGTCTTTGTTGATAATGGTTCAGCATCTTTATATTTACTTGCAACATCAACGACAGTTAATGCGTATTTGTATGTGCGTGATTTTCGTCCACGTGTTTTAACAGTATCATGTGGTAAAAACAAAATATCTGCTTGATGAACCTCATTAGGGACACTGACATCAAAATGTGAATATTGAATATTTTTAGGTGGTGGTAGATAAATTTGCCATATTGCCTGTCGTGCTAACCACGCTGCAGCAACAGAACGTGAGACTTTTGCTGCTTCAGATAATTTAGTAATCGCTGATCTACCTCTCCAATATCCTCTTGGGCTATAATAAATGGATTCCATTATAATATTTATATAATTAATTACCAGCCCCTAACATTATTTTACTTTTCATGGCTAACGAACTCGACTACGGATATACGTGTTAGAAATTATTATATGTGATTATTGTGCAATAGCATTTGATATCTGATTTTACAAATAAATAAATATTTATAATTTTATTAAGATATTTTGCCATTATATGTATGAACCGATTAAAATGTATTATATTTAAAATTAAAACACGGAAATAAACTGCACACAAATACCTATCTCCGGGGAGATATCCGCGGCGATAAACACAGCTATTGTTTGAACTACCACACAAAAAAAAAAAAAATCGGTACGCATACCTATCTCAGTACATGTAAGCAGCAGGAAGGGTGAATGACCACATGTGTGTGTAAGATAACAGCAGACAAGAAGGGGGGGGATATGCACGATATGGCAGTCGAACCTTACACATTTGTCTTAATCATAATGCAAAATTTGCTCGAAAACCAAGTTATAGGGTCCACCGCAGCAAGGGGGGGGGGGTGGACAGACATTTGGTAATGAATATGTTTGCATTATGATTAAGACAAATGATTTCGCGGTACGGCAGTCGAACAGACCACTTGCCTCAATTATCACTAAAATTTGTCTTAATTATAATAGTGGTCTGCTCACCCTTCCTGCTGCTAAACCTGATAAACAGCCTAAATAGCAGCACCAACCTACTGTTCTTCAAATACAGTAAACCAGAGGAATCAAAAACACATATAAGTGCATCAAAAGTATAACCCAGATGTAAACAGTATTGTTCCTACTCTAACAAAAATGACTGGTGCAAATTAGTTCATAGTCCCGTGCGAGAACGGAAAATCTTGAGAGAGATGAAATCTATCCACCGATGATTACACAATTAATTATTCCCCGGCAAATAAGTTTTAATGCCATAGAAATCACAGTTTATACATTTGTTTATGTTCAAGCCTTTTTTGGAACCTTATTGCCAAAACAGCATGCCCCCCCCCTTTTCGTGGTAGAAAATATAACCCTTCCCCACCCGGAAAATCATCTTCTTAAGGAAAACTTCTTCTCACAAACACACACATACACACACGCACACACACACAGACACATACACACACACGCATATATATATATATATATATATATATATATATATATATATATATATTAGTATATATATATATATATATATATATATATATATATATATATATATATATGCTTAACTCATTAACATACGCTAGTAAATAACTAAAACAACATGACATGTCTTTTTGTTTATTTCTTTTTCTATTTGTTTTTTAATCCGAAACTTTTCTGCAAGTCGGATCTTGCCCGAATCTGTTTCACAGTTCATTTCGATACCGCGTTGTTATGCATGACAGGCGCAAAAAATATGATTAAAGGATCATAAATAGAATTATATTTGTCACCATTAATTTGTGCCAGATACAATCGTTTTGCAAAAAAGAGACAATTTTTTAAAACTATTTTGTCATGAATAATGAAAACACGTGTTAATATTGTTTAGGTCGTAACAAGATTTCTCGGCAATTTCCGTACATTCTTTACTGACGGAAACTGCCTGATGTACCGGTACAATGAAAAAGCACCGTCGTATGTACTACGGGAAAAAATACCGCGGTAAAACGGTATACCGATAATACGGCGCACCTCTACTAGGTATGTTGATAGGCAAGTGGGTCGGCAGGTGTATGTATGTATGTATGCATGTATGTGTGTGTGTGTGTGTGTGTGTGTGTGTGTGTGTGTGTGTGTGTGTGTTTAGGTAGGTAGGTAGATATGCATGTATCCCTTTTCGTGGACACAGTCATAGTTAAGTAATTGTCTTTCATATCCGAAAAGCGAAGCACCATCATATATGAATGTTGTATTTATGTTTTTAAGAAATACCAACCTTTCTTTAAGGTACGTTTGAATCTCGAAGATTGAAAACAATGTCAGAAAAAAACAATAAAAACTCGAACGTCAAGCAGCATCGGTCATTGAAGGTGTTTGCATGGTGATCATCACCGTTTTTCTGTGACTGCTGTACGGTTACGGCCAATATATTGCTAATTTCCTTCCAGATTGCATTAAAATATCAATTACAGGTTATTAATATTTTATTGGTTTCTCTTTATAGCAACTTTGAATCATTATTCGATCGTACAGATGGTATAAAGAGCACATTCAGTTCTCTGCTTCTGTTGAAGACACGCGTGTTTCCTGTCTTATTCAAAACTTGTTTGCCATCAAACCCTGTCATTGTCTCCAAAATAAGGAAATATGGGGCTGGTAATAAAATGACAATTGAAATGGCTATACATTCATCAAAAATGATCGTAAAACTTCAGATCAAAGGCTAAACTACAGCTTTAACAGACGGAATTTCATCCAACCCTTTTCGTATTTATTACTTTCTCTCTTAACCGAGCATTACAGTTCAAAAGCAATCGATAATTTTTCTCGGACTTATAGGCGTTCAGGTCATTACACTTTCAGGGACTACTCAAAATCTTGGAAAAGCTACAAAGTATTTTGCATTTGGTGCGTCCCTCCCCCAACTGAAAAACTAAACTAAAGTATGGCTATTAAAATGGCAAAGGAATCCCTTGCACATGTTCACATCAAGGCTGGTACACAGCAACACAGGATCACGTGACCACTTATCGACTTTTCATTGGTTCGTGTCTAAAATCCATGTACAAATATTTCAAACATTTGTTGGAAAGCGGTTGTGCCCTCAACAACTTGGAGAAGTCATTTGTGGGAGATCATCCACAAAGTTTACCGTCGCCTACTCTAAGGTCTCTGACACAGTAGTTAACCTAACCCAAGAAATAAATGCTGTATTAATCTGGGGATGATCTTGTTTCAACTTGGTAAAGTACATTTGCAGAAATTTGAGAGGATGTCGGCTTTGGTGTTTGCACCACTTCTACTGTGCGAAGCATAGTATTGCAACGAAAGTTATTCTCAAATCGAGTTAGCGTGTTTACTTTCAAACAACTCACAAACACAAGATTAAATGATGAACTAAACACGGAAATAATTTGAACTTCAAGCACTTAAAGGACATTTTGGTGCCGAGGCAACTGGAGTAAAATGCCTAGCCCAAGGACATGCCACGGTAGCCGACCCAGACTGATCAGTTTGGATTCAACCTCGCAACCATTTCAGTTCCGAGTCCGGCACGGTAACCTTTGAACTATAGCAGCTCCTAGACAACGTGTAAGGCGAAAATCTTGTAAAACTCAAAATAAGTGGTTGACTAGAAAGAGGAAAATTAACCATGCTTTTTCATTCCATCTGAAAATGTGTTACTATAAAGGCACAAAATTATGCCGATATAATTAATGGAGCTGCATGCTGTTCTAAAAGAACTATATTTTCATATAGCAGAAAATAATCATTATACTTATAATGAAGAAACAAGAATTTTGTTTTGTTAAAGGCTCTCGAATAAAACAGCATTGCCAAATGAATAAAGCAGAGAAAGTTATGTAGACTTCGTCATTACAAATACTTTCTAAAGGAACTTACATTATCTGAATATATTCCGTAAATGAACTGCTTTTCCACTTTTTCCTTCATTCCATCAAACGGATTTAGTGGTCTCATCTACCTCGTATTTTATCTTTGTAGACGTATATGCAACTGATTTTTGCTCCCTTATTCTCTCAGTCTTTATTGTAGTAGACAGCATTGTAATACTTGATTTTTCAAAGTTTTTTGTTCAAAATATTTTCAGATTTGCAGAAACAGAAGCAAACAATTCAGTTCCTCTGTTGCAGTGTTCCAGTTTATCTCAGAGGAAGAAAACGAGTTTCTATTAAAACGTCCAGTATATTAGCTATATATTACCTTTCTTTAAAAATAGACGTAAATCAATTTGTGTTTTGAGTACATTTTGTGCAGCAGGCTTTTAAAACGGATTACCAACTCCGACCACATTACAGTAAATTAGAACTCAGTATTGGCCACTGCGCAAGGTACGTCTTATTTAAAATTGTGTTACAAGGGGACATAACAACAACAAAAATAATGACAATAAATAATATTTCAGAATCAGTTGTCCTTCTTGATATTTAAAAGTTTTGTATAAGCAATCTCAGCGATACATAAAAAAGTAAAGGTTTTCTTCTTGTTCTTGCTCATACAAATATTGTACATGTATGTTATCTCAGTTCACATAAACTATGGTTGTTTTATTCCCCCAGTAATACTTATATATATATATATATATATATATATATATATATATATATATATATATATATATATAGTAGTATATATATATATATATATATATATATATATATATATATATATATATATATATATAATCGTGTGAGGTATTTGCAAAATTAAAGACACATATTAAACTAGTGAAAATGACAAAACCAAAAGTAAGGGCCTCAATGCATTAATTAGATATTTCTTGTGATTATAGTCAATGGAATTTTCAACTGGTCTTTAAGATACCATTTTGAAAATTAACGTATTTGACCCCATATCATACAGATGGAATGACGCTTAACACAAGAAGGAGAACAAGTCAGAAAAGTTATTCTAAAGAGCTCAACACAAGCAGAAAGCAAGAAACCATACACTTAAAAACAAGCAAGCATCAGGAAAAAAAGTGAAGATACGTAATAATAAGCCCTTACGAATCCTACCACCCTGAAGGTATCAGTACACTAACTGATCCATCGACCTGTCACTGCATCATATTCTCGTCCCTGAGAAAATCAATATTATTTTTCTGACATTTCCTGGAGATTTGCTAACCATTTAAGAATGTTACTTGCATTTAACTGAATGCGGAATTATAGTCTAAACGGAAAAGAAGATGTTTGCGCAGGATGACAAAGCAAACATAAGTGATTCGGCCCATTCTAAAATGGTCATGGATATTTAGAAATTACAATCGTTTCATTCAAATGCACACATTCCAAGAATGTGCGACATAGCCAATCTTGAATTTGGGATAGGTTGTATCAGCGTTAGTGCATGACATAAGAACAATCGTCTTGGTCATCTGAAATTATAACTAATGCATTGGATTTCCCCCAAAAGGTGAGGAAAATAAGCAACTTTCTTCAAATGATATCATAAATTGATATATTATCGAAATAATCCACCGACCAGTTCAGTGCCACGTATCCAATTCTCAGAAAGTTTCCTACACATCAGTTCTTTAAAAGACCATCGATAAGATCCTCGGTTATAAATACTTTACCCTAAAAAAAGATCATCGATAAGATCCTCAGTTATAGACACTTTAGCCATAAAAATCATCAATAGGATCCTCAGTTATAGACACTTCAGCCATAAAAATTCATCGATAGGATCCTCAGTTATAGACACTTTAGCCATAAAGATCATCGATAAGATTTTCAGTTATATTCACATTTTTGCCGTAAAAAATCATTGATAAGATCCTCAGTTATGGATACTTTAGCCTTAAAAGATCATCGATATGGTCCTCAGTTATAGATACCTTAGCCTTAAAAGATCATCGATAAGATTCCCAGTTAGAGACACATTAGCCTTAATAAAGTCATTGATAAGATTCTCAGGTATGCATACTGTGTTGCATCACATGAGGATCATCTTTTCATAATACTGACCGTGCCAGACTCGGCTCATTCACAGTTTAGATCAAAATGTACCAAGTAAACCCGAGAAGACCGATACAGCTGACTACAGTAGCCACTGTCCATTTTAGTTTGATTGTCTTGGATTGCTGTCCATTCTTTTTGTATTTAGTGTTGTCATATTGTGACGCACATCCATTCCAAAATGATTTTTTGGGAGTTCAGATTCACCTTAAACAAATTCCTCGCTATCGTACCCAAGGATTAAATTGGGCCATTTTTCTTATCACTGGGTGTGTGAAATCCGCCTAGGTTTTTCTCCTTTTGTTTTGTTTTGTTGTTAGCTGGGGTTGGAGGATTGGAGGGGGGTATTTGGGGTTTTTCTTCGGGGTGGAGGGTAATGATTTTTTTACGTTGATCTTGAAGTGGAACATTAGCTAATTAATGTGGCTTTCAAATTAACTCCACAGACTGACAGTGAGCTATAACCAATTTTGTACTCGTTACATTGCCAAGCAGTGTTGCAGTATAAACAAAATTTTATAAGATTTTTCCCACTATATTTTTGATGCTACAAAAGTATATTTTAATAAATATGTAACTATGGAATATTAAAAAAAAAATTAAGAAATGCATCTGCATATATGAGATTCTACAGCTTTTTTAACTCCAGAAAAAATATCTTTCATTGTGAGTATACAAGCTCTCATGGCTTTACCTGTGCAAATAATGGTTCGAAATGAGTAATATAGACACTGCATCTCTTAGCTCTGACAACATACTACAAGAAACACTTATGTTTATATTTTCCAGTACCAATGTTATATCCCCATGAAACAAAGCTAAATTAATAACAGTCCGGAACCAGTACAAAAGATAAAGTTTAGAAAAAACACCCAACCATACACGATACACCAACACCCAACCATACACGATACACCAACAACCAACTATACACGATACACCAACATCCTACCATACACGATGCACCACCACCCAACCATACGATACACCACCACCCAACAATACACGATACACCAACACCCAACCATATACGACACACCAACACCCAACCATACACGATACACCAACACCCAACCATACACGATACACCAACACCCAACCATACACGAAACACCAACACCCAACCATACACGATACACCAACACCCAACCATACACGATACACCAACACCCAACCGTACACGACACACTAACACCCAACCATACACGATACACCACCTCCCTACCATACACGATACACCAACACCCAACCATACACGATACACCAGCTCCCTACCATAGACGATAGAAAAATTGTAAGGATCTGTATCCTCTAACTCCGATGACATATCAACAAATAACCTTATTTTCATTTCTAAAAGAGAACACCTTCACCTTAACTTCCACCCCCATGAAATAAACATATTTCTCTTCAAAACAAAAACCCTTCCTCACGATAATTTGTGGAAAGCAAATACATCCATACAAATAACCTTATCTTTTTTTTTTCTCCAAAAATAAACACCCTACCACCCACGTCCACGAGACAAAAATAAATTCATGATAACAATTAACCTGAAGTCGCTATCAAATCCTTTTTTTTAAAAAAAAAAACACAAACATCCCCACGAAAACAAATTGTGTCTATATGAGTCCGAGCTCAGGCCACCACAATATTTAAAAAAATGAAAACAACAGGAACCTATACATTTAGAATACATAATCTAAAGAGAGGACAAAAAAAGATTATGAAAATATATTTATATCAAATATAAACTGAACTCACGATTCCTGTTTCACAATTTTTGCTATTTTCCTGTTGCCAGTAGAGCTTGAAATTTCAACGTCATGCTGATGAAACTTAAATGCAGTTCTCCTGCCTTCCTATAACATGGAAAACTAGTTTTCTTAAGGTAAGAAATGGGAAGATTAAAATATGTATGGGGGCATGCGAACAAGTCTTGAATTCATTATTTTAGTTTTGGGGACAAATATCTTAGAACATATCTATACACCATCTAAACTTAAAAAAAGAAACATCACTTCCTGATAACGGCATCGTTGCCCTACTAGTTCTTCAAAATAATAAACGTGATTGCAATGGACATCTTTTAAAATGTGACATTAATTACATATACTACTCTCCGTCGACAATCGTGGCTTTAAATCTACAATGCTTCCTGTCATAATTTCTTATCACCTTAATATGTATGTAGTTTTTGTCTGACAAAATTCCAGGTATAATTCTAAAGCACTTCGTTAATTCCGTTACCCACAATGGGATAAGCCACTCAGACATTTGTAAAGTTCATTTCGGTCATACCTTCAGAAACAGTTAGCACAGAATCTAATACTGCACGGCATATGCACCCGATCGGGTGGCATATGCCGTCTGCGTTGGTTTGAACATTTAATGTGCTCGAATTTGAATAATATAAAAATTGGAACATACCAGACAGTTGACTGTAGTGTTGTTCTGCATTACGGGAAACAAAATGAGCTTCTACTGATTTTTGCTTGCTGTGTTTAATTTCTGCAGCCTCTGTCTTCTCTAATTTTCCAAATTACATAAGACGTAAAACTTAATGCTGTGTAATTTGTCGAATACATTATATCCAACCATATTTGTTTGTGTTTTCTTCGAGTTTTGTTTTTGTTTTGTTTTTGTTGCACTATTTCCTGTACTTGCTCCAGCTCTCTTTACATATCTTAATATTCCTCCATACTTTCGTTTAATTCTTCGTTTAACCTTTGATCTAACGCTACGTTTGCTTTTCACGTATTGCCTAGAATCACATGATACGTAGGATTTTAGCAGATTCCCATGCATCGCTGATTACTAATGTGGGATATATATTTTTTTTTACCTCTAATTCCTTTCGTTCATCCTTTAATTTCTCAATTTCACCTATAATCACTGCTCTCATAGAAATTCTACGAAAATTATTGCAAGCTTATGTTTGGCTTTCAACATCCAATTTATTTGTGGGTTTGGAATTGGCCACTCTCCAAAATGGCTAAACAAAATTAAGTATTATGGTCTTTAAAAGATCAAAAAACAAACAAACAACCCGTAAGTGTCATTTAGATAAATTATATCTGGCAAATCAGTTGAAGGTCTTTGTATGAATAAAATATAATATAACTGTAGATTTAAAAAATTTGATTATATCGGTTACAGATTGTATCAATTTAGTTTAATTCGACGATATAAGCTGATGTGTTCGTCGGTAAGAATGGCTTATCACAACCAAATGTTTGATAAGCTCGTTTAGCTATACCGTATTTATTTTTATAAAAGCTCGTAAAAGTTATACATTTGAAAATAAAAAAAATAATACCTCGCAGACATTCGTAATTAAATATATCTAGACTGTTCTATCATAGGGGCAAAAGCATAGGAGTATCTGAATTCAAGAGGTCAGAAGTGAATCTACTTGATTAGCGTATATTAGTCTATTAATCGGTTTTTTTAAATGTTTAGGTTCACTGAAAATGTTTTATTTTATATTAAAAAAAAATATTTTATTGTGGTGGCCTGCGTTGGGACGCACGAAAACAAAATTGTATTATTTTATTGTGGCCTTTGATGCTTTTAAAAAAATAAAATAAAAAATATTTGTCATTGGCTTAAATTTCATTGTTGTTCATAATTATTTTTGTCTTGCTTGTGAGGGTGTGTGGCAGGACTATAACTTTTGAAAAACGGAGAAAGGATTTTTGGTGAAGTTTATTTTTTGGTATGTCATCAAAGCTAGAGAAGACAGGTCCTAACAAAATTTTTTATCGTGTATGGTTGTGTGATTGGTTTTCAGATAAAAATAAAGTTGGTACTTGTCTTGGATTATATATATATATATATATATATATATAGAGAGAGAGAGAGAGAGAGAGAGAGAGAGAGAGAGAGAGAGAGAGAGAGAGAGAGAGACACACACACACACAGAAGGAGAGAGAGCACGAAACTAATATAATAATACAAGTTAAAGAGGTTTTAATCGTTTCCTGAATGATTCAAATAGCGTACCGTGAGTACCAGCACCCTATCATTTAACTCTAACGGATTGATGTCTTCACCCACTCTGCAACTCGGCAAGATACTATTAACCCCAACCCCTCTTACAAGCTTCCCCAAAAAGGACTGAACAAAGGTCAAAATAAAGGGACTGAAATCCACAGAAGCCAATCCGTTATCCGTTATGCAAGTAGAACTGTAAACTTGACAACATGCATAAACCCCTTGGTTTCAGTTTTAAAAAATAAAGGATGAATAGAGGATACTTTGTCAAGTACAGTAGTGGGCAGCAAACTGGCACCTTTGTACCTTTTAGGTCAAGATATTGAAGGGGAGACAAAAGCAAAGAAGCACTGAATCAAGAAAGCACACAAACTCATAAGCTGATACTGATTGATTGATTACGTGAAGAGCACATAGGTAGTAACATGGCAGCATTTTTGGGGTTTGTTAACAGTATCCATCCTATGATTGAATTCATATATATATATATGCATAATATATACATGAAATTAATATCAATCGATACATTTACACCGAACATATAATATCCGTGGTTAAGGGATGGGTGCATGGGCAATAGATGTCATGAAGAGACGGGTGCATGGGTAGTAGATGCCCTTAAATGACCTGTGCATGGGCAATTGATGCCCTTACAGGACAAATGCTTGGGCAATAGATTACCTTAGGAACGGGTGCATGGGCAATAGATGCTCTTAAAGGACGTGTGCATGGACAACAGATACCCTTACGGGACATGTGCATGGGCAGTAGATACCCTTAAGGGACGGGTGCATGGTCAATAGATGCCTTATAGGGACGGGTGCATGTGCAATAGATACCCTAAAGGGACGGGTGCATGGGCAATAGATACCCTTAAGAGGCGGGTACATGGGCAATAGATGCCTTTATGGGACTGGTGCATGAGCAATAGATACCCTTAAGGAAGCGGTGCATGGACAATAGATACCCTTAAGAGATGTGTGCATGGGTAATAGATGCCCTTAAGGGCCGGGTGCATGGACAATAGATGCCCTAAAGGGACGGATGCATGGGCAATATAATCCCTTAAGGGACTGTTGCATGGGCAGCACATGCCCTTAAGGGACGGGTGCATGGGCAATAGATGCCCTTAAGGGACAGGTTCATGGGCAATATACACCGTTTACTCGCGAGGTCTGTTCGATTCCTGGTTGAAACGAGTCATATAACTCTCGGTTATTATTTTATTAAATTGGTGTCATTCTTTTATTGATATTCTTGTGTATCCTTACATCCTTATGGTCCAGAGATAAGCACGTTCGTCTCTGATTGTATCTATCTATCAAGAAAGACAGATGAAAATTTATTATAACGGAATACAGTACGAAGAAAATCGTTTAGGAATGTTGGACTGAACAAAAACATCTTTGGCGAAAAGAAATAGGATGCTAAGAATTCTCCTCAGAAGTCAGCTTTTGTGACATTTTGATTTTACGTTTGCATCACTTTCTGATATAAATCATTAGTTTAGCTAATATTTTACAGTTTGTTTTCTTTGATTAAAATTATTTGCCTATTTGATCTTGGCACACAGTCGGCTTACTTCCAAAATCAATGGTCTTAATGATTCCACAGATATTATTTCTCGTGATGAACGATTAAAGGTTTCACACATGTCCGGCACGCAAACGCCGTGTAGCTAATAGAATCATTAGAGATATATTTATCATTTAACATTATGTTCCAGAATACCTTACTCGCGTTAAGCTGGCTACGGAAATCACTTGATCTTTTCTGCGGTCATGTTACCAGACAGAATACGACAAACGTTTCGAAAAAGAGTGGCACGCAAGCACTATTTTCTTAAATTACCGTTTATGTACAAAGGTTTTTATGGACTAATATATAATTGCCACGCTCGATATGGATAGGAACTGATGGGTCACTGGAATTGACCGTCAAGTCGATTTTATAAAGTAATACTGCTTGGAAAATAAGGCTTTCAGTCAAACGCCAATTAGCCTTTTTTGGCCAAATCATTTCCAACACGTCACTTACATGGAAGGTTCTTTAAATGAAGTTGCTGATTAAGACATTACGGCAATGCTTACGATGGCTATGCATTCGAACAATATATAAATTTTCACATAAATCATTGATACGTTTACAATGAATAATGGCGATCATTAATGTACTCACGCGACTATCATACAAACTGATTTTTGGACAAAAACGTTTTTACCATATGAATCACTAATTTTATTATATTGAAATCTTATTGTTCCTTACACAATTATGGATCGAACTTAAGAAAAAGATCTATGTTCAGAGAGTATTCCTTTTAGGTTTATTCAATATGTGGCGACAGATGCAAGTAAAGTGTATATTCTAACGTTTGTTGTTTTCAGTGTAATATTATTTCGTTATTACTTCGGCTGTCTCACTGTATTCTTGCACATGTCTGATTGTATGTTCTCGCTGTGTCATTGGGACATGCCTCATTGTGCCTTCTCGCTATCTTCTTGGGACATGTTTTATTGTGTCTTCTCACTGTGTCATTGGGACATGTCTCAATGTGTCTTCTCACTGTCATTCGGTTATGTCTCATTGTGTCTTCTCACTGTGTTATTGGGGCATGATTCATTGTGTCTTCTCGTTGTCGTTTTGGGATATGTCTTACTGTATCTTCTCACTGTCATTGGTGCATCTCTCAATGTGTCTTCTTAATGTGTCATTGGGACATGTCTCATTGTGTCTTCACACTGTGTCATTGAGATATATATCATTGTATCTTCTTAATGTGTAATTGGGAGATATCGTTTTTGTGTCTTCAAACTGTGTCTTTGGGATATATCTTATTGTGTCCTTGGGAAACAATGAGACAGCCGAACAGCCGAATATATGTCAAGGGAATGTAAAGAGGCACTGTACACAAGCATGAAAATTCTCGTATTTGGTTTCTTCGTCAGCTATCTCCCTATTTCTGTAAGAAATAGAAATAATAATAATAATAATAATAATAATAATAATAATCAGCATCAATAATGTTATTGTTGCTGTTGTTGTAGAGTTTGACGCCATTTTTCAGCACAAGATAGGCTATACATGGCGGCCAGTATAAATGGTGGAGGAAGAATTCGGGAAAACCCCGGAAAAAATCACCGACCCACGAGAAACTACCGGCAAGCTTTCTCACGTACCCACATTGACCGAGCATGAGACTCTAACCCACGCAGACAGAGGTGAGATGGCAGTGATCCGTAACGGTGAGGGCTTTAGACCACTCGGCCACTCGGGGCCCCGCATCAATAATGAAAAAGGGAGTTACGAGTAGGTCACAGTTTGGACAAAAAGCTAATATATTCATTTATTCATCGCTTTTGCTCATTTCTTTACGTGCACTATATCTTAAGTGGAAATTCGACCTACTTTGTCTTTTGAAACAACTATATAATTATAAATTTGGAATTGAACAATCACATAAAATTGTGTTTGATTTTAATCCACATATGAGAAATTATTGGCACGACCGAATTAAACCATTTTGGATTACAGTCACATACTTCAGAATTGTTTTTTCTTGTGTAGATTTTAATTAATAGCAAAGCACTTATCGTCAAATAGCATGTCATTATTTATTGCGACTTCTTTTCTAAGCTTTATCAGTGATTATACAAATATGTAATATGCTAAAGAAACTAAATAAAGGTTACCATGGTAACGTGTCCTTCTTCCTGGATGTTTCCTGAAGTTTCAGTTATGATTCTCCAGCGAAAACCCCTTTTACCTGCTCGAATTCGAAACGACCTAATGGAAATCTTCATTTTCTTCGTAGCAATATCTCTGACATCATCTAAATAATGAGAAAATGTTTACACAAATTAATGCTCGCATAATGATGAAAAGAGGTATATTTAAAGAAATGTAGAACTGCCCTTAGACTTGCTATGTTATTTTTAACTTAACCTATGAAAATATCACTCAAATAAGTTAAGACTAATTTTTGGAGTAATGTGTACAGGATGAAAATTAAGCCGTCATCCCTTACAGATTCTTATCAAAACTCTAATTATTTTTCAGCTGCTATAATGTTCGTCGACTATGGAATCGCTGGTGTCCTGAAACACTGCGTTATACTCAAAATAAGGACATCATCG
>JAECUM010029277.1:0-25082 GCA_016617855.1 Megalonaias nervosa | reverse complement strand
CTCTCTCTGTGTCTCTCTCTCTCCGGGTTATCAACCGTCTTGGTTGTAGACTGCGGTCTTTTCCACTATTCAGTACAGGTATAGAGCTATTTTTTCCCTTCAAATTAAAATATAATATTCATCCTAAATACGTGTCTGGTTTTTCTCTTCTCCTGGGATCAAACAATATTCCCACATTTTTACATCTGATATTTTTTTTATCACAATTCAACAAAACTAAGCTAAGGTTACTTCGCAACCTGATGCTGATGCACAAACAACCTATTATCTCGGATTTATGTCTTTTCTAGCGGCTCCTCGCATTCAAATCTGGAACTATGACATATTTAGGCCTCTTAGATAAGCATTACACGCCGCTGTGGTTATAAAATTACTAGCTAACTGTCGGTCGACACACGTTCCTAATGCTAACACCATCGATTCTCGGTTGAAAAGGAATTCGAAACTTAATTACACAATCGAAATAATGGATTTCACTCATTGTCCTAATTACGTTACTGTGCTAATTAGCGATTCATTGACATATATTTTCAGACATCGAAAAATCAATTTTCAGCATTATTTAATACAGATAATTTACTTTTCACAATTCGTATCAGAAGAAATGCACGAATTCCTACAATAAATGATTTCTATTACAAACAAAACTACTAAATCCGAATATATTCATATCAACAAAATATTGTACAACATTCTTACAATATATGAATCATATAACATTCGAGACAAATGTAACTATTAACTTCTGACCTAAAGGTAAATTGGAGTATGAATTTAAAACGAATAAATACAATAAATAAATACACACTTACATCAATGAATATATTGAATGCAATTGAGAGAATATCGTTGTGCCTTCTGAGACCTCGCTCGCTTATCATCAGAGAATTCCCTCTGTCTCTTCTCTGGTTTCGGGTCTCTAAAATTTCCAGACCCCCTATCCCCTGGACGATTTATTTAATTTCCAAGGAGTTTAATTCTGACTTCCCTCAGAACATAGTCTGACTAATTTCGCGAGGGGAATATCTTCAAACATTGAAATCCGTTCGGGAGCACACTCTCGTTTAGCTTTGCCAATTAGGATTACTTTTTCTAACCGCCAAAAGCTTTTAACACTCCCATTGAAGTCAGAATAATACTCTCTAATCCGTCTTTATTAATAACTATTCTGGAAAATATCATTTTATGACATCAGTTCCAAATGGCTCAATATTTCCCAAAATATTTACTCTGGCTTTGTCTCAACTCTGTCATTTTCCGCTATATGACCTTACACTATCTGTTGGGCCTTTATCAAACAGACTCTAATTCAAATTCAATTCATGCCCAAACAGAGCAGATCCCATCCCTCGCAGTCAGCAATTTGTTGCATCAAACTTAATGGCTACGTATCACACCCACCACAACAGAATGTACTGCGAAATTATCTCTACAAAATTTTGTACCTTTACAATCAAGAAAAATGTAATAGATCCCAAATCAATATTTTATATTCCTTTTCAGTTAGTAGATTACAGTCTACATATGTTCCCCTGAAGAAAGATTGCAGTTCTTTCAAGAATATCTTCTAAGGCAAAAGAAGCCGAAACTCCCTTGCAAGTATCGTTGATTATTTCAAAGGCATTTGATCTCAAAGTTTCAAGTAAGATCTCAATTTCAATCTTAAAATGTTTTGTGAGCTCAAAGTCAGGTCTGTCATAAGCTCTACATCAGTGTCCCGTCCCCAAAAAAAAATCACTATCCAAACCCTGATATTTTCTTTATTATATCACAACCTAATCCTCATGGGTAAAAAGACAGCACATGTCCAGTAGAATATGGGTCTTATTCTTTTTTCACGATATTCTATATCACAGAGGACATGGGTGGTATTCTTTGCTGATGTACAACGTGTCTCAGATAATATGGATCGCTTGATTTTGGCCTTTTACGTCACAGCAACACAAGTAAGTGATTTAGTGCGAAGGCAAATGGAATAAGTGTCTTGCCGAAAGATACATTAAGGTTGCCAACCTGGCTGATCTGATAATATGATTCGAAACCGCATGCCTTCGGTCATGAGTCAAGCGCACTAACCACTGTGGTTCCTATTTCCATTAGATGCCTAGTACGACACTAACTACTAGCACACCGTGCCTCTATTACACGTCTATTACGACACTAGTCACTAACAGTCTGTAACTCACTCCTCAGTTAGACGCCTATTTCGACACTTGCCACTAACACATAATGACTCATGCTTCCATTAGATGCCTATTACGACACTATTTACTAACACACTCTGTGACTCCTACGTCGATTAGAAACCTATTACGATACTAGCCACCAACACACTGTGACTTCTACCTCCATCATAAGCCTATTACGATACTAGCCACCAACACACTGTGACTTCTACCTCCATCATAAGCCTATTACGACGTGCAGAGGGCTCATTAAGACTATTAAACATCCCCTTGGAGTTTCATTTGTTGTTGTGGCATTAAGTGTCCAAATGTAATATGGATAATATTCTTTGTTATGGTATCATGTGTCCCAGAGAATGTGGGGGTATTCAATGTTATAACAATATTGAATATCGGTGATACTCTATTTTTAGTATTTTCTGTTCTAAAGAACATGGCAATTACAATTTGTTATGATACTCTGTGTCCCAGAGAAAATGAATGGTAATTTTGTTTATAACAATCTTGATGAAACATCTTTTTCACATGAGTTATACTGTAAGATTACATACATTAACTGACTGTGCATCCGAAAGAAGAAACTTAGTATGTGCATCGTTAATGACTACATAAACAAGCGTCATTAGTAGAACTTACTTTTTTAACATTGCTTAGACCTTTTAAACAGTGATACACAATAGTCTATTTAATACATGTTCTGTACAGATGGAAAGAGAATTAAAAAAAGATTTGGATTCGACTTGCACATATACTGACAGTCATATGAACTGACCCGAAACCTCATGTAATCCAACGCATTACCCAGATTGCTTGAGGTGAAGCATCGTGCATGCACTGACTTCGCTTGTCAAAATACTGTCCCATTACCAATATTGAGTTACGCCACAGACTACAAAAACAAAACACATAATGTACTACCTTCACATGAGTGAATTGGGAATATATGAAGGCCAATCTCGTCATCGCCGTAGTTCTTCTCGTCTGTCAGCGGTTTTTAGTTATAATAAATCTTATACTTCCAAATTCTTAAAAGATAAATCATATTCCTCTAGGTTTCATGCCAGTAGGGGTTGTTGTAAGGTCTTTTAAGTTTGTTAGGCTTGTTAGTAAGTGGCTACCATATGCCGACACCGCGCTGTATCGGCTAATTTCAACTTTTCTATTGGACATACACTCTGACCTAACACACAAATTAAAAGTGAAGTGAGATGTAACTAAAATGAGGTTGAGAAAGGACAGAAGAAACTCTTACAAACATTGTATGTCTGGTTGTGATACACGCGTGACCGACGTGGAAAAAAAAAATCTAGATGTGAAGGTCACAAACACACCTCCAAGAAAATTTTAAATTAATTGGCAGAGCAGGAAAGCCTTTCCAACGGCGTCCGCCATCCAGTTGAAATAAAGAAACTAAATGGATAACTCAGCTTCAGATCCACGTTGTTGAAGTGTTTCTTTTGCAGATATGTAGCCAATGATTGGATAAGTACAAATTTCCTAAGATGCTTCGCTGCTTCATTTTGGATTTGGAAAAAAGGCCAAAAATTACAACAATACTACCTATGCAAAGACACACGCGGTTCAGTAACAAAACCTCTCTTTGTCTTAGACACATGGGCGCCCGCAGCATGGGTCAAGGGGGTCACGTGACCCCCCCCCAAAAAAAAATCATACTGCAAATATATATATATAGAGTACTAAACTCTTCAAGGGATTTGATTATGCCCACTATATTACACTCCAAGACATCAGTTCCAGTGTTTAGCCTCTGCTGGATTGCTTGTTAAACTTGCTGAATGTTGGAGACAGAGGATCATCTGCTATTTCTGTTACCTCCTGCAACATATGAATAGCAATAGACGATGTCTTGATTTTTTAAAATACAAATTCTTCACTTATTCAAACTTTATTTCTGTTTTCTTCCATCTCTTTTTGTAGTTCTGAAATTTTGTAAGATATTACAGCACCACTGTGTTGAGCTCCAAACAATTTTTGTCAACTTTTTCCGTCCATGTTTTGATTTCTTTTAAATCGTTATCCTCCATAGATTTGTGCATTTTGGTTTCTACAAGTCTTTTGTACGACTCAATCAGCAGTTGCATCTGTATAGATTTGCGTGGTTTGGTAACTACGCGTCTTTTGTATAACCCTATTAGCAACTGCATCTGTCAATTAAACAGCGTCACATACATGTTTTATACAGTTATCGCTAGGATATAAATCACTGTTTTATGTTTGCAAACCAAAGATATTTATCTTTGTGTCCCGATGTTTAAAGAAAAATCTAAAGTTACTAGGACTTCTGAAGGACATTGCACTATATGTAATCTCTTCACTTGTTACGTTATTTATCAAGCTATCATCGTTATAGCTATCATCATCTTAATTATTCTTATTAGCATAATTGTTATTCACTTGATCTTTTTCTCCTCTACAGTTTTGTACCATTTTGTAATACATCATTTATGAGACTACGGCATACCATTTCTTTTTCTTGTTTTCCTTGGATAATTAGTTCTTTTTTCCATATCGGTATTAATGGCTGATTGATAATGAACATCTTTGCTATATCGTTTGTAGCTAAAAAGCATGTCATACGTTTGTATTATCTGCTGCTAGTATTGCAAAAGGTGCAACACATCGGCTTTAATGCATTACATATATGTGCTTGTCTGACGTTCCTTGGGCGTAAAAGCGTAATTCGAGTTTATGATTCATATCTATGATTTTCATTGTTATTATTATTATTATTATTATTATTATTATTATTATTATTAGTTCTTTGTCACAATACATTAATTAAGCACACGTCTACCGAGAGACTTTAATGGGAGTGGGGACGGAGGTGATTTTTACATTGTAGGCATATCTTGTTGCTTTTATTAAATTACATCTGCGATTACCAAATACAAAAATGTCAAAGACTGGCACTTCGATATGAATGTTCATCGAAAGCATTATTTTTGGTGGAACAGAGAGAATGGAGAAAAATATGTATTGAAAGATCTATAGAAAGTAAAATGGCAGAAAAATTCCAGAAAAGAGAAAGATAGAAAGTATCACAGGTTGGACCAATAGACGGTTGGACTTCTACTTACAAAATACATAGAGACGACATTCACAAAACATATCCTTTAATTATATGGCTATGATGAATTATAGCCATATAATTAAAGCATACGTTTTGTGAATGTTGTCTCTATTTAATTCATAAGTAGAAGTCCAACCGTCCATTGGTCCAACTTAAATAATGCTATAAAAATTCATGCATAATACTAAACAAAAACACTGTCTGCATTTAAACCGTTCTTTAAATGCCATTCACTGTTCTTAAACTTGTTAAGAGCACTTCATGGTTCACTGATACTTCTTGCACTGAGTTGTTTTGCCCTCCAGTGGCTTCCTCATTCCAGATTGCCCTCTAATGGCTTTCTCCCCCTATATTGCTCTCTTAATGGCTTTCTCACTGTATACGCATGCCCTCTAATGGTTTTCTCACTGTATAATGAATTATAGGGTACTTCATGTGTCTGGGGCTCCCATGTCCCGGGTTGTCACGGGTTTGTCAGCCCTCGAATCTTTTTATGAAGAGTGTGTGTGTGTGTGTGTGTGTGTGTGTGTGTGTGTGCGTGCGTGCGTGCGTGCGTGATTTGATTTGTAAAGTATCATTAACATCTTTCAGTCATATCGCCACGTTGTCTGCGGTGTGGTAGTTTATAGTGATGTCTAGCATTAGGCATCCGAGGCGGACGCTCTATCACTTAGGCCATCGGAGTGATCATACTATGAAGTTAATTACACTATATGTGTGCATTACACCAGCGACATTTTACATACTGTGCCCTCGTGCTCTGTTTGATACAATTACTTATCTCTTTCTACACTAAATTAAAGAAAACTTTACATTTTATGAATGCAAGACAATAAAAATATGAAATATTTACGTTGCAGCTGATCTATACAAATAGGCAACAACTTAACATGTACATAGTATATTCAACGTGCTAGCGTTGCACACTTAGTCTGTAGGGTATAACAATGACTTGTGTATGATAAATGCATAAGTTGTGAAAATACAATCGAATAGAATGAATTGCAATAAATACAATAGAATCCTCGAGAACAAATCCTATTCCATATTAACAAAAACACCGCAAAAAAACAAAACAACAACTTTACCTCCCAAAGTTATAATTCCAAATGGTATGCGGTTACAACACTTTTCCCGATATTATGCAAAACGCTAAAAGAAACAAAAATGTTCACACCTTAATCTGGCCACTCGTTACAAAGAAAATTAGAATTATTCGTCAATGAATAAAGGGCGGGGGGGGGGGTCCAACCTCTAACTATATAAAACAAGGGAAGACACGAATCATCCCCTCTCGGTATCTTGAACTAAGCTAGTTTGTGCTAATTTCGTCTGCAATTTCCAGCTTTCACCAGTAGTAATCAAGAATAGTTCAGTTTTCAAAACAGTTCAACACACTTCGTTCAGTTCGTTACACTGGAGAAAATTTAAAAAATTCTGACGAACAGACAAGTACGGGGAAGGAAGATGTCATAGGCATTCGGATAGTCTAGGATTTCACCATTGACCACAAGGCAAGGGCAAACCTGTATTCGCAGTAAATATTGTACCTTTCAGTCAATAGTGAAATCCATCGTAGATGCCTTTGTTATAAACATGGCAGTATTATTAGCAGCCTATCTGGTCTTCAGTCTGCTGTGTGACAAGGGGAATGTCGTATCCACGGGGGTAGCAACCCCCACGACGGTTGCCAAAGAAACGCTGTATGACGCTTATTGTCATGTCCACGGTCAGTTTCTTATCTTTTTCATCGCTAAGTAAAGGATTAACTTCTGCAACGTCTAACATGGAAAGTCTCCCTGTAAACATAGATAATATAATGTAATAATAGTGGTACCATTATTAGCGATTTCATCTTTTAGGTTTTCTTTCCTCGAACTTGGATAGAACTGGATGAGCAGTTATTCTGAACGCCAATTTTCATATTACTAATGTTATTATCTCTGCTTTAGAGTAATTACGTTGTCCTTCCATCCGTCAACAATATCATTTCTGCAAGTTAACTGTACAGGGGATTAGTTGGATTTTAGCTGATGCTTGTTGCAAATGATTGTTTGACTTTACAAAGGACTGTTCGATTGTATCCAAATTTGGCACGTAGTATTACAGGAGGAGTCCTTGAAAACAGTTAATTTCAATCATATATGAAAATAATTTTCGAGAGTTTTGGTCCCTATCTGCTCCCATAGTTGGGGCTTCCACAGAATACTGGATTTCAACCAGATGTGTCATACACTTCATAGCGATAAGACCATTCCAGTATACCACATCCTCGTGTAACAGAGCTATGTCTCCTGATTGTACAAGCTCCTAGCTTTTTGATTTCACAGCACAAGTTCCTCGGTTTAAGATCATGGTGAGCAAATTGTAGTGAACTGGGCATTGAGTTGCACCCATCTGTAATCTTTTTTATTATTGTAATATTAAGGATAATAATTATAATAAGTTGTTTATTATTATTATTATTAGTAGTAGTAGTAGTAGTAGTAGTAGTATCACCTGTGCGAGCGACTTCCTCAGCTAAGTAATATGTTTCTCTAAGGGAGAGACCACCAATGACCGGTGTCCCCGTGCTGGGCGTCAAGGTTGGGTCCATTGCGTCAACGTCAAAACTGAGATGGATTGGACGTTTACCCCTAAAAGTGATGAACAGACAATGTTTGTGTGGCAATAAAATAAAATGAACGGACAGTATTGTAGATTCTGTATATAATACAAATCAGTCATGGAGCTTACCTTTGTGAAATCGTACACGATTTTCGTTTGATAATCCAAAACATTTCAGAAAATATATTTATTCTGATATTTCCTAAGTGTAACAATTTCAAAGAGCTCAAAACTGAAAAATATGTTAAGTCTAAAGTCGTGTGCCAATATGTCCTTATTATATTGAAAATATTGATGTGTCAATATGGCCTTATTATATTGAAATATTCATGTGTCAATCTGTCCTTATTATATTGACTATATTGATGTTCTACAAGTTTTACTACTAAAAAGTTCAACTTAATTTTTTAAAAATCTTTTTTAAAAAAAACTGAATTGAGTTATTTACTCAGGGTCCACTGCTCGCAGCGCCGTCTCTACTACTTCTTTAATGCCATATTTGTCAACTTCATGCATGGAAAAGGCTGTAATACCGAATTTTTCAATGATTTTCCTGAAATGAAGAAGATTTAACGTCAGGAAGGTTTGTTAGGAATAAGGTAAGGTCTGAGAACACCGATTTATAAGCTTACTTCCCATAGGATTAATTGAAAACTAACCTACATGCATGACTCTTTTCATAATTTAAAATTTTAAAGACTCTGAATTAACATATACGTTCTCTTTTAAATATATTAGTTTCCTCGGACGATTTTTCAAAAACCAAATCAAGTTTCGAAAACACGGCACCTAACCAGCGTCCGCATGCTTGTCAGTATGACCACTTTTTCTGACTTACAACAACTTGGAATGCAAAACACTTTTGACGACAACGCCACCGCCAACGCCGCCAAATAGTATTACACCATGCTTAGGCACGTTATACAAAAGTAACAATCAGATTTAGAGTCATGATATTTCTTAGTTTGCAATTCTATGCAACTTTGATTTATCTGTTAGTACTAAAATGCATGTAATACCAACCTCTCCCCAGCGTCCACATCTCTTAAACCAATGTAGGCGATGTCTTTGGCATGGATGCTGAAGTTAAAAACCATATGATATAATTATATTGGCAAAATTACTGAATTTTACAAACTCTACATTATTATCACTAACGAAACTAGTTCGTGTAGCTTTATTTTTGTCTTTTACTTAATTTTGTTAAATTTACCATACTTTTAATGGACTGAAATTTATAAAATTTGAAATCAGTTTTTCTTAACGGCATTCTTTCAAAGTAAATATTCGAATTTGTTCAAATAAGATGGATTAAAATATAATGCATAAAATGGCAAATAATTTCCACGAAATCTTACGAAATCTTAATATTAAAACAGCTATGATAATAACACTTCAAATACACTCGTGTGTGGGTGTGGGTGTGATTGCAGTTGGCTTAAAATTTAGTGTACACGATACTTGCCATGGTGACAGCCATTCAAAACCCGGCAGTTTAGGTACATAAGAGTGTAGTTCATGAACGAGGAAGGACAGCGGCATGCCGTGGATGTTTCCGCTGTTTGACGTCATAGGCGTGTTGATGTCAGCATGAGCGTCGATCCATAACACTACCAGGTCCGGTTCTACCCGCACATTCCCAGTGATAGTTCCAATTGCCATACTATGGTCACCACCGAGAACGAGGCAAATGTCGTCAGACCTCAACACCTGCTCTACCTTGTCCGCAATCTAAACGTTAAAGGACAGACAATTCAAACATATTGTATTGTTAATCTCCCAGTAATGCATGATATAAACAAGAAATGTGTTATAAGATGCACAAGGTGTGCTTCTGAGATGAGTTGTCAATATATCAAAGGGTATAAACCGATGATCCAGCTGGCCCCCAAACAGGACTCAGACCCAAGGGCATGTATACTTCTGGGAGTATGGGAATTGTTTTGTATTCCTAACACAGTGTGTATTGTGTAACAAAATATTTAAGTATTATGGAGCTGATAAACCCATCCATGTTAAAATCCCATGAGCAAGACTAGTACAGATGAGGCTGATTTGAGATAATATTATACATTATTCTAGATACGAAATTATTAACTGATGGAAAAGTGCTACCGTGACCCTATGGGCTCCACCTAATGATATAACACAGAAAAGAAATATTGGATCACATGAAATCCCGAAGTGAATCACGTTGGTGGTGGGAAGTCAAATATTATGAAAACAATCAATAAAAGTGTCCTAAATATTGACCCTATGGCCACACCCGTGACGACATAGGAGTAAGAATGATAATGGGAGAATGTAAGGGTGCAAATTTCTGTCGATCTATAAAGAGCATATTAATTTGGGCAGGTGAACGATTAATTAGATTTATGGGGATCGGTGCGTGTTTAAATCGCTATACTGCAAGGATTTTTAATGTCTGTCGCGAGAGGAAGTGGTTCTTAATTAAGCCTTCGTTTATTTAACAGTCAGACAGACTGGAAGGGAAAAGGTTAACTTCGATCTTTGTATCGAAAATGTCAGAATTGATATTGTCCAGAATCAGTTATTTGGAAATCTAGAGGTCAGGGGGACCGCAATTTTGGCGCCTAGTTGTAAAAGGCGGTAGATATATTTAATCCGGACTGGTTACGCTAAATAAGGGGCGTGGTTCCCACACGAAATATCTTGGTTTTAATATGCCCCATCGCAAAATTTAGTCAATCTACGTTTTTCAGCAAGAGAAAAATATAGGAGACTCCGAGTTTGAATTTAGAAGAAATTCTTTCGTAAAACAATTATCCAAGGGACCGGATGTCTGGAAAGTCGACGGACAATTTTGGCGGTAGAAGCGAGCAAAGCTTGAAAGCACAAGGTATTTGCGTCAATCTCATGTAATCCGTTGATACCAATATAACGATTTGCTTGGATTTATTTGCTTTTATTTGCATGAATTTATTTGTTTAAATTCGTAGATCAATTTTCTTGATATGAGTACAACTGTGTTGAGTTCATCTATCTGAATCCGTACAATGATCTTCTTTATATAAGTTTGACGAATTGTTTGAATGTGTCGTCTTGATTGTTATAGGAAAATAGGTATTCTAAGAATTTCATGCCTTACCTTAGTTGATATGAGTTACGAGAATCCGTGTGAATTCACCGACCTTAGATGATTTCATGTATGATAAAGACTTGAATGCGTATTGACTGAAATTAACGTTGTTAAGCCATGAAGTGAGATTTCATGTATGCTAAAGACTTGAATGTGTGTATACGCTGGAAATAACGTAATTAAGCCATGTAATGAATTTCATTCATTTATTTGTGTAATTGAGACGAGAACGGAACTGTTATGTCTCGTGTGATGTTAATGTGAGTCATTGTTGAAATAGCCATTAGGAAGTACATTAATCTTATGAAACTAGGTTTGTTTATGGTCTGCCATGTTTGGCTTGACCAGACAGCCTTTGGTATCTGTTTGAATTCCGATAGGACGATATCTGACATAACGAGAGGGAGGTAATGATCTATTCCCAGTAGGATATCTGACAGGAGATTTAGGTTGCTTCTCTGTTTATTTTAAAAGGGGAAATAGCTCCGCTGACGTATCCACGTACCTACTTATCCAAGTATCTACGTATCTACGTACTTACGTATCCACCTACCCGAACAAAGTTCGAGGGCCGAAAGAGGCGAGACAATAGAGAGTTTGGAGAATAAAAAAGTGAAAAGGACCAAGAAGAACAGCCACAATGAAGTTGGAATGAACCGGAAATAAACAGGTTATGAAGTTGTACAAGGCAATGACTTCGATTGTTCACTCGATTCTATGATGAACCAATTCTATCACTTAAAACAGATCGGCTATTTATATAAGTATATTTGTGTTTGAAATTCGGTGAATGATTTATTTAAAAAAGAAGTGTATCTTCCTAATGTAATGCATTATCACAATTGTTTATGTAATTGATTAAATTGTTGTCTTTCATGTACGGGGGCTCGTGTCATTTTGTTTTATATATCTGCTCAGATCTCCATTTATTCCACCTATAAGTTTCTCACTTCATATTAATATTTACTCGATCCGGGCAAAAACACCTAGGGCGATCACCCTCTAGATAACGATAACCCAATAAAGCGGACACCTTGTAAGAAGGTACAATCCGACAATCAAATCAATCAATTCCACCCACCCACCCCCACAGAGAAGCTGATACGTGTGGGATATTATATTCACAATAGGAGGTGAATTGGGAAAGGGTTTGCTAAAACAAAGTGATTTAAACAACGCTTGTGATCAAAATGTATTTCTTGACCATACAGCTTATCTCAGGGACAGATGACCCTATAGCCCAACTCCGAGACAGAACCCTTGACCCTATAACCCAGCTCAGGGATAGAACCCATGACGATATAAACCCATTCAAGGACAGAATCCATGACACATTAGCCTACTTATTGACAGAAACCATGGACCTAAGCCCTACTCATCGACAAGGCCCTTGATCCAATAGGCTCTACTCAGAGACATAACCCATGCGAGAGCAATGCAATCTTTGACCCTACGAACCCACCTGGAGACAGAACTTACGGGACAATATTTAACAATCCATGGCCTTACAGCCCCACTCAGAAAGAGAACCTATGGCACAAGAATACTCAGATCCATGGATTTCATAACATTTCAGCCCCACTCAGCGACAAAACCCATGACCATATGTTTCCACTCTGGAACAGAACCCATGGGACAGCAATACAATCCAAGACACTTGTTGTCCTATCAAGGGACAGAACCCAAAGGTAGTACAATCCATGACTGTTATCCCAACTCAGGGACAGAACTCGTGGGACAGGAGTAGTGAAACCAAAGATGTACGTGTCTTGTTATATTCTCATCAAGAAGTGTCTTGATTAAAGAGCTGTCGAAATATATGTGGAAAACATAATACTTTAATCAAACAATGTTTCCCAATAAATATTTGACACCAAGGCCTCAACAAAAGCAAAACCCAGGAACAAGAGATGTACTAAATGGATGGAAGGATGTGCTGATCTTGTATTCCAAATACAGAGAGATGTTCTGATAGGTATTTTGAATATGGATTACAAAATGGAATGAGGAAATAATAAACATAACTATGCTACATGTTTTCATGGGAACGCGATTTAAATATCACATACATATTGACTTACTCTGAAATGTACGTTACCGTTTGTGTTAATTAGCAACTCGCTAAAATTTGTATGTATTAGCATTCTTTACATACTTCTTACATATGAAGCGTTTCCTTATTTTAGCAAAATATTGACATTCAAAAAGAAAGTACAATTCATCACCTATATCTTGTGAAAAGCATAATTCACAATTTCCATGCAGATATATCCGAATTCTGCTATATTCCAATTCAATAGAAAACCTAAGATTCGTTTTATACAACTCTATTCAAATTATTATATATATTTTGCATAAGAAAAAAAAGGGCAAAACATTAAGAAATTTGTTTTTAAATTATCTGATGCGTTCTACTTTTGGAGGAATCAAAACTTCGAGAATGTCAAGTTTGTATTATACTGATTTTGTAGTCCCATTATGACTGTTTTCTTCAGCCAATCAACAGTGGAGTATGACTGAGATAGCTCTGCGTTATTCAGACCTAAATCACGAGTCACTACAAGTTTCCACTTCACTCGTGAAATCTTTCCTTATATCTATTAAAAAAACAACAGATTTACTTTTCTATAAGATATCTTTAAAGGAAAAATCCTTCGATTTGGATGGATTTGATTGACCATTATGTGTCAGTCAGATTAACTGCTCCATTACTACATCGATAAAAAGAAGTTCCTACAATAACAATAATTTTAGGACAGCGACATTTTACAAATATAGACTGTATGTATAGTGCTTCACATTGTATATTTGAACTCAAAGTTAAGATTTGTTTTAAACGAAAATGAAGAGGGGTTTTTATTCACACATTTCTTGCGCGGATTGATACAGCGAACAGTGGTAGGTGGAAAGTACAGTAGCAACAAGAACAGAACGGTTCAACAGACTTCAGAGCGCAACATCATTAAGCAAAAAATTTGAATGACAGAAGTTTAGTTATAGGGACGTATTTTATTTATTTGTTTATTTCTGCATTCACGCGTTAACTTGATTTCTTTATTTTTTCTATATTTTGACTAAAGTTCGTACAGATCGGCACAATCTTCGATCTAAGTGGTATTTTTGCATTCTTTACAAAACTAGTTATAATGAGCCACCTTCACCTGACATTTCTTAAAACCCCAAAGTTTCTTCAGTCCATGCTTTAAATACGTCGGAAGTCATACCACAGATTCTATCAGATATCACTGATCGGGAGAATCAACAGAATTTATATATATCTGTCAATATTATTTAGGAAGCTGTTACTCTTTGTTTGATTCCATCCTATAAATACTTTTGACAGTTTCAATGTTCTCTCCATTAAGAATAGTAATCGCGTTAGATAGCAAAAACTCATTAGAGACTGTACATCAGAAAATTATGTTGCAAATTCATAAACTTTGATATAAGATATATTATCAAGGGCTTGTACTTACAACAAAACATTCAGCAAACTGTGCATTATTACAAGTGAATTCACCTATATCTTTGCCATTTTCCTTAAGTCCATTTAAGATCAATAGTTTCAGAGACTTAAACATATGAATTAATCTATGGTCATATGCAGTAATTTTTGTATCCATTGATGGAAAGGAAAACCAATCTGTTAAAATCAATCAGACTCCATTGATGGAGAGAAAAACCCAATCCATCAAGGTCAATCAGAATCCATTGATGGAAAGGAAAACCAACCCATCAAGGTCATTCAGACTCCATTGATGGAAAGGAAAACCCAATCCATCAAGGTCATTCAGATTCCATTGATGGAAAGGAAAACCCAATCCATCAAGGTCAATCAGAATATTAAACTGTAGTCTATTTGAAAAATATTCGATTAATCATGATTTGAATCTAAAATGAAATTGTATATTTGCTGTGCGTGGATTAAAGTCGCCCATCAGACAGAAATGTATATTGTGTCATTATATCCACAGTTTCCCTTTGCGTGTCTTCTTACAAATCACAAGGAACCTAGAACTTTCATCTGGCACCTAAAAACAATTATTACAACCTTTGATATACTAAATAAGGTTTTTGATAGCTTAACCAAAGAACACACCATATAACAGTAGACAATTGAGTCAAATATTCAAAGTATTTCTGAAAATATTCACATAGTATCTTGTTTTTTGTCGTGGAGAGAAGTGTTGGCTATCGTACATACCGATTTTGACGTCAGTCCAACAGTTCTGGGATTTTTAGCTTTGTCTTTTGGGACATCATTCTCAACCTGAACCACTTCAACGTCACCATGGTCCTTAACGTTGAAGCCAAGGTTCTGCAGCTTCATTACAATTCCGCCATTACGCAGAACTTTCGGCCCGAATTCAGTACCAACACGGGACTGAAAGATGCAGAAACAAATTGGAAAACGTCAAATTAATTACAAAAATGTCTACCATTTAAAATGCTTATTACTTAACTAAATTGAATGTTATATGTGGGCAATACCCGCATGAGTCACTTCATATCTACTATCACTTGTTAAAACTTCATATCTACAATGGAAGTGATAAGTGGAAACGTGTTTACATTTTTCTTTATAGTGAACTTCGCCAGAGAATTCTTCTTTTCATAGACATAGGTGGCCTCATTTACAACAATAATTATGTGTATTTTTTTATAAATCCCCTTATCCAATAATTTACAACTGAAAATGCGGCGAGATGACTCAGAAACTGGAGGATTAAACAGGTGGGATAAATTGTCCTCAAAAAAAAAAAGATGTAATAAATAAAAATGGACTTGCTAAAGTATACATTGCGTCTTCGGCCGGATTTTTCCTTTGAAAGTAATTGCATTGTTGCACACTCAGTCTAATTTTGTAAACATTTGCAAACAATAGGAAAAATTAGAACACAGTTTAAACTGGGTTATGCCTAAATTATATACCTGTCATTAATGTGTATTCAGTCTGATATGCATACCAAGCGGACTAGCATTGTCATATTAGTGATTCACAATTTGTAAACATTATAATTTACACCCGGAAGTAAACTTTATCATTTGAACCCGGATGTCTAATCTGCCACCGTGTCATTGAGACGCAAATGTTACGACTAAACAGGATATATCTCTAGAATATTCAAGTTATGATTTAGAAAACGGAATAAACAGTCATGTATCCAAATAAGAAAGTATGTCACATCAGGGCAATTCGTGCTTATTGTTTATGTTCAACGTCACATAGATTGGAAAGATAAGTGTAAACGTGTTTACATATTCGTGTATACATCGAGCTTTACCTGTGAACTGATCTTTTCCTTGACATACTACTTAAAAATATTTCGAGAACAGTTAAATTGATGTAAGAGACACGGCCGGATTAAGCAGCGGAGGGGTGGAGGCGTGTGTTAAACTTGGGGAGGGCCTTATAGATTTACAAATTCACATTAAAATCAGTCCTTAAACTGTCCTTTACATGTGTATAATTGTTATAGCTATACTATGAAAACTAAACGACGATTTAGACCTATATATTGTTTATTTCAACATACGTAAAGTGGCACGGGGCAAGTGCCCCGCTTCCCCCCCCCCCTTACGCTGGTAAGAGATTGTATTACAACACTGTCTTATGGGATTAAGATGAATAATATTTTACCTACTAAATTTAACACAGAAGTTTTTATTCTTTATGATAAAACTTCTAAACATACAATATTACGCAATCTTTTCAATATTTTAGGATGCTTAAAGCATAATTATATATTTTGTAGAAAATAGAGACCAACAAGCCGTGGTGACGTTTGAAATCCACCGTAGTTTTCAATACCTATCATGTCAATATTTTAATTATGTGAAATAAAAATGAAATGTTCTCACCTAGTTCTACGTATAAATCTAAACTAAGACGTGTTTTATAACATTCAGCTGGAAAAGAACTAGTTTATTATATGCATTTCTGTTATTTATAAAACGTATATAATTAAATAATTAATTTTACACTAAACCGAAATAAAAATCTTTTCTGGAGACATGGAATACATTTTCCCTGGTTTATATTTAATGGCAAAACAATAAAAAAAAGCCACTCACCTGTCCCTTGCTGAAGGGAATACCAACAACTCCAATCGTTTCAGTAGATTGAAGTTTCATCTGTTCTACGCTTCCTGGCATCTTGACGAGATCCCTGTAGGAGATTTCTATATTATTCATTTAGAGTAAAAATGTGTTCCTTCCATGCATATATTGGCGTATTTAACAGTTCGAGTGTATACGCCTCCGCTAGGGGTGTGTATCATTTTGACGATATTGATTGGGCACTCCTCCAAGCACAGCATCTTGTAAAATCCAGCTTGACTCAGTAACATCTTGTATATATATATATATATATATATATATATATATATATATATATATATATATATATATATATATATATATATATATATATATATATATATAATCGCAACATATATATACATATACATACATACATATGTATGTATACATATACATACATACACACGTGACCGTGTGCCTTGTTATGCAGATAGTGAAAGGGCCATTTACTGCCTTAGTGAGTACAGTTCAAAGTTGCTTTTCGTGAGTATCGTGAGATACTTGTTGTCTCCCCCCCCCCTCTCCCACACACACCAAAAAGATTTCCTTATAAATGCCCTATGAGTATGCATCACGGGATTTAAGGGCTATTGGTAATATACAATTCATTACAGATGGGTGGACGATGGTACTCTGTGAATAAATGGCTACAAATTATGATAATAGTTATGTTCCAGTATCCTGCAGCATTTAGATGTGGGTGTGTGAAAGAATAACTTATAATTTTTAAAAATCCATACCCTTTTGTCTACAGACATTGATGCAGTATACAGCAATATGGTGTCTGCAGTGACAATGAAATGCAAATTACACTTACGAATAATCCATTTAGTGGCAACGAGAAGCGAATTTTGTATAAAACCTGGAGAAATTGAACAGGAGCTATTTTTCTGCACATACTGTATGTAATAAGATGACATTCTAGTATGTCCTTAGTAACCTTGACAGCATCTTCGCTAGCCAAGGTTCTGATAAAATCTAATGTACCCAGAATTCAAATGTCGTACACAAAACAACATAACTTACTATTTGTCACAAAGATATAAAAATTTCACTAAACCACCACTCATATGTATAAAACCAATTGTACAGATAAGTGGAGATTCATCCCCTATACATGGCATATTCGACACACCGTAGAATCCACTGTAAGCACAGGGATATATACATGTATTCTTGTCGGATGCAGCGTCTCTAAGCATGTTGCGCTATACTTATTTCATCATTTACGATTAATGATAATCGCAACATCCAACAAAACAGAAGGAAGTACTTTTGTCTTAAGTACTCAACTTTTCATGTTACCTTGCATGATGAGTGGGGTTGTTGTTGTTTTTCTTTTGTATTTTTCTCAACTTGAATCGACTTTCCTAATAAGCAGAAAGTGTCTTCCCGGATGCTAGCGGAAACGCATACCACAAGTACAATAGTTCTAATATTTACAAGGAAATTCACATCCCATTTATATATATATATATATATATATATATATATATATATATATATATATATATATATATATATATATATATATATATATATATATATATTAGGGCAGAATTTTTGAATAAAAGTAATAACATTGAAATTTTCTCTAAATTGTATTAAAACTAATTTTTCATTGGATTAATTTTTCATTGGATTATATTGGAAGTAATTTCCATTAAAATATATTGAGATTAACTTTATTTATTTCCTATTAAAACTATATACTATTTGAGCCCTTACAAGCACGTGCAAATTCACCCCACCCACCCCCGTATTATACATTTGTTTTTTGTATGCCAAGTCAGCAAAACAGTACTTCGTGGCAAAGATTCTTAACATTTTTTTCTGACTGAGTAAGCTATGATTCAGCCGTTTCCCTGAGATGAATAAATGCTGATCAGGCAGATTATGACGTAACGAACACACTCGCTTCCATTAGGATAGACAAGACCCTCTTTCTGATTCGGGACGACACACACAGGCGCAAGCGCTTTACCAAATTTGGCCAGGAACATGCTTAAAGCAGTATAAATAGCGCAGCGCTGCCTGTATCATCAGTTCGTTCGTCCAAGAATCAGAAAGGCTTCGCTATCTTTTTACAGGTAAGAATCGTTTGTGTTCGTAAATTTCTTTAAAGAATAAGTACTTTTAATGTTAGAGATTTCTACAGTAAACTTCATAGTTTTGCAACATTCTGTGAGTTCTTTTTTATTTTATATTATAATGTAATAGAATGTTTAATTGTTTTTAAGAATTTATATTCATTTGTATTTGTGGTAATCATTATTAAAAAAAAGACGAATTCGCTACCAACTTCATGTCTAAGATTTATTTTGGGAATAAAATATTCTTTAAGTAATAAAGAATAATGTTTAGTAATCTATTCCAAATTAGTATTTTATTTTAAATTTAGTAACATATATTTCTTTAAAATGATTGTTGCATTAATCGCAACTATTGAATTTTATGCTCTTTGGCTATTATGAATTCAATCGATATCTAATTATCTGTATTATATTCTAAAATGCAGAAATTACACAAACGTATGAAGTTGGTAAGTTCGAAGGAAAAGTATAATTTAATATGTATTTTATGTATTTTTTAATATAAAGGCTTTATAAGGTGTATCTTTAGAACGTAGCATTATATATATATATATATATATATATATATATATATATATATATATATATATATATATATATATATATATAATATGTAGCTAATAGCCGGTAATTTTCGTTGCCTTTAGACAGATATTAAGAACGAAGGACTGATGTTATCCGAAGATATAAACAAAATTCAATATTTAGATGACTACATGCAATGAAAGAAGAGAGGAAAAGAAGTAAAATGTAAAGAAGCAAATCAGTCATTTTAAAGTATATATTTCAGTAATGTTTCGGAATTTTCTTTGCTTTTAATCAGTAGCGACCACAACTGTACTTTCAGTTTGGAAAGTTTGATAGCCGTCGGATCACAGGAAGAATGCAATATGTTTTTCAGTCAAGGGAGCCGGTTGACTGGAAGACGACCAAATATGGCAACCCTCATTACATGGGATCGTGATGTTTGCCAAAAGCATTGCACGCGTCTGACTTAAAATTAATGCGCTAATAAAATAACAACAACTTATAATCCAGTCGCCCCATTTGGTCTTACAAATAAATTTTATGTTGACGCTGAGATAAGTGCAGCATCAGCGAGTACAGTTACTACAACAGATGCTAATTATCTTAAAAAATCCGGAGGCACAGTTACAGGTGCGATCGATATGGCTGCCAGTAAGATAATTTCTATGTATGTGCCTGTATCTACATCTGATCTTACCAATAAACAATACGTGGATAGTGTTAGTCATAAGTGATTGGCGGTAGTACAGGTTTGTCGATGTTTCAGATATATACACTTGACGATTTAATGTGATCTTAATCTATAATGTCTATTGATCCTCCATCGATCAGAATCGCAAAAGTTTTATAATTTTATACTAAACCCGAGAATGGAGATGGAGATAGCCGATCTTGATTCGCTAAACCCAGAACGTACTGAGGAAGTAAGAGCGGTTAAAATAATTGCTCGAATGGAAAAATTAACTTGACGTTCGCCCCGGTTTAAAGGAGAATAGTGACAACTTTGCTAGAGTTTCAGGAATGAGAGGCTTTCAGCTAAGATACGCTATCAGAGACTTTGATATAATTAGCAAATACTGTCCTGTAAGCGAGTGCGAGGAAAGGCGATTAGAGGTTGAAAACTATTTGATAAATACACTGCTTGAACTAAACAAAGAAAATGTTTTGACGAGCGATAAATCTAACCTTATAAAAACAACATTTCATGGTGGTAAGAAACCAGAGCAAGAGCGGCTAAAGAAGATTCACGACGAGCTTGACAAACTAGCTGAAATAAGGAAACAAGTTTCTTAAAAATCGTAAGCTCAAGGATACATTTGCTAAATGTCTAGTATTTCGTGCACTCTGTATGGACTATTATGACAAGAAGACGCTGTTAGAAATAATAGATAACAATACTGACACTAACCTGCTAACAACAGCATATATAGTTTTGATAGACTCTCTCGTCAGCGATAAAAAAAAGTATGACGTATATCACATTATATCACATTAATACTGCACTAAACACGGTATCAGAAATTGAGTCTAGAATTGAGTTTTATAATGATGTCGAACGAGATATGTTTTATCAAGAGCTTGACGATATTACAACTGTAAAACCTGAAATTGATAAAGATTATGAAATACATAAAAGTTCTAAACAACATTGCGTTGAAAAACTATAAAAAAAAAAAAAAAAAGAAGTTGGAAAGTTACTGACAGAAGCAAAATACAGAAATATCTAAAAGCTAATTGCTGGATACCTAAACTCACCCGCCAGTGACATAAGTACAGAGCAAGCTGATATTCGCGGTCTTTTAAGTTTTGCAACAGCATATTCAGTTCTCAGGCAGCATCTAGTACTTAAAAAATTTAAGCTGGGACAGTTATGCTATGTTGTTAGTTATATCGAAGAAACAGATGGTATTTATCGTGATAGAGTCAATGATATTACTGAAATACCAACACATTTTAACCCTCCATTTTCATCCTCAGTTTTAACAGATATCAGATATGATGATATCTCATCTGAAGTGTGTGATAAGTATAAAGAGTTTCTTGCCAATCCTTGTCAATAAAATATTTAGTGCTCTGATCGATAAAGATTCAGCTGAAAATATTTTTACTACGGCAATTGAAATAATTGCCGAAGCAGTTTCATAATGGCGAAAAAAGAAATAATAGACTTCAGTTATATTTCATCTGGTCTCCAAGACAACGACAGAGATGAGCCTATCAAATACTATAAATATCACCATAAAAGAACTTTACTGAGTCAGACAAGCTAGAAAATTTTATAGTAAAGTAATAAGCGCGCTGAACTACATTCCTATGATATTAACAACGAGTGGAATTATTTCAGTGGGGGGGGGGGAGGACATTAAATTCATTATTGTTCATAGTGCCGGGGATAGGTATTATGTTGTCAGTGGTGAATAAAAAGATCGGGCCAAAATACGAGAATAAAAATACTTCGTGTAAAATAGCAGTAGTGACTTATAATAAAATTCTTAATCAACTTCGAGCTTATCTGCCTAGTGAGAAGTTTATCATGCTAGATCCAATACGGGAACTGTGAGTCAAAGACGATTTGCTCGTAGACATGATACCAAACAGAGTTGCGAAATACGAAAAACGTTACGCAGTAAATTTTATGTAAAATCGCTAGCGATTTCATTTAACCAATAAAGATAGTAAAATTTTGTGTGAAATATGAAAAATAATGGAGATATTACAGTGGAAGATACAAAGTTAAAGATGAAAATAATTCTTTTCCGAGGTAAGCATATGACTATTATTCTTGACCTATGAAAAGTACAGTACGTATTTCAAAAAACAGAAATAAGATAAAGCTGTCTTTGGTTCGCACAGAAAATTCGGATTATTTTAGCAAGCTGACCTGGGTTACATACTCACTTTCTGATGCTGCTTATAATCTTTATAATCGGATATCACAAGATAAATACACAAAGATCACATTCCATGACGAATTGAAATAGTGTTATGTTGATAAATCCATAGTCTCACATGGATATTTTCTCAAAATGCTAGAACCTGGCTCTCTCATTAGTGGTAAGGTTAATCTATACTTATTTTGTCAGGATGATGAAAGCTATATGATAGCAAAAGCTGAAATTCTAAAAAATATTTCGACAGGTGGCTGTGTAAATTATCATTTCTTTTTTGGTAAAATCTCAGCGAGTTATTAATAGCGCATTCATTTTGGCAGTCACACGCCTGACCTGCAAATCCCAACGAGTTATTGCTAGCGGATTGGAATTTTGTGACAATGATAGGTATAGTAATTTTGTGTAAAATATAAATATAAATCGCCAGCGATTTCAAGTAAAAACCGCAGTAGTTAGCTTAAAGGGGCGTATCTAAGCCAACCCTATTTTGTATGACAATGATGAATGATTCAGTGATGGGTCCTTGACAGGTAATCAATAATGAAATCGACGCTGTTGCCTCAGCAAAGTTGTTTTCGTAGTTCTTTTAGACTAACGGGGGGGGGGGGAACTGGATGGGGTAATCATGATGTCGTCGTAATACAAAATAGGGGTTTGGCTTAGATATCCCCTTTAAGCTAACTACTGTAACTTATTATTACTGTTTATTTATTTTCAAAGTTGAAATCTATATTGAAACACTGCTTTTGCAAATATTTCAGTTTTGTCCTTGGTATAGTAATACATCTATTATTGCATAGTATATAATTGTTATTGTAACATTGTGAAAGATATGCACCATCCCCACCCAGAATAACTACTCTTTATTTCCCATCTAAACGACCAGATGCCCATTTTGTTTCATAAACTTCACGAATGCATACTTTTTTCAAGAAACGTCAGATATTGCTAAAATAAAACTATACTTTTGTGAACTGACTACTGTATTTCATTTCGAGAGATTCTTAAGAATTACTAACCGATATACACGAAGAAAATTAAAAATCTACTGCATTGATAGTAAGTGATTAAGAAAATAGCTTGGGTCTCTTACATTATGTTCCATCGATGTACTTATTCCAGGTGATATACACAGATTATGAGTAGTATAGTGGGGCGATAGGGCCCTCATCATGCCAAAGAAGGAAAATCAGCCTGGGGTGATATGGCCCCACGATTTATAGGCCCCAAAAAATCAGCCTGGGCTGATATGGCCGCAATGGGAATTTTGTATTAGCGACTAGCACACCCTGGGCCTGTATAGCGACAAGAGGAATGGAACAGGTAGGGTGACGTCACGGTACTGGACATTGGCAACAATGTAGCAAGGTAGTACCGTGACGTCATGTCACCTGTGTCATTTCTATAGACAAACACGAATCATTTGCGTTCGTGTCAGTGAATAGTAGAGTAGGGTTTTAAATTTTTTTTAGGCAAAGTGAAAATAAATATCTTTTCGAGGCAATGGAGTGGCCCTGAAAAGGGCCGTTGTTTGTTATGTTAACACCATTCCGTTAACATAGAGAGCATCGCATAGGTCTTCTTCTCTTCCTCAAACTTCGTCTAACCTCTGGTCCATAAATCAGAACTCACTTCAAACACCCTTGTCTCTCCACATAGATCCTTCGTTTCCAAAGGACTGTATCAGTGATCTGGGTAATTGCCCATGATGATCTGACATGCATGGGATAGTCCAGGTTGAACAGCATCGACGATAGGAGGGTAGACGATTCTACGTTGGTCCACATCTTTGTGACGAGGAACAGGTGAAGGGAATGAAGTGAACCGCGTTTATTTATAGTGGAAGACCGGATCGAAACGGATTGAAATTGTTCACCAATCCCAACACGCGTTACAAAATTCAGTCACTTCGCGGAGTCTGTCTTCCAATCCGAAGAGAGCTACCTGTGACGTCATATTCCCTATATAGGTGCTCTAGCGTCTGTGCGCAGTGAATCGATGCCGCATTGTTTTGTGAAACATGACGGAAACTAAGAAGACGATGAATTGGGGTGCACCGGCTGTGGAGACGAAAAGCGATGGCATAGCAGTGGCTACCAAAGTTAACACTGCGCAACTTCCAGAAGAGGTTGATTTCAACTGGGATTTAGTAGATTTTTTTCTCTTCTTCGCAAGAATTTGTTCCGGTACCAGTACCTTCGCCACTTTCTCCTTCTTTACCACACGTCGACGATTTTAAACAAAGACAGAAAGAAGAATTGGAGAAATTTTTACAGCAGCAGAAAGAGGCAGAACAAGCATTTCTCCTTGAACAGCAACAGCGAGAAGAAGAAGAGGTAAGAAGGAAATGACAGGAAAAAGAAGCAGTAGAGAAGAAACAAAGGCTAGGAGAGAAGGAGAACAGTGAAAGTCAAACGGTAACGGTACTCTTGGACATTTTGGCCGAGTTAAGAAGTCTGAAACAAATGTATCAGACTTCTTTAT
>JAECUM010029276.1:0-21000 GCA_016617855.1 Megalonaias nervosa | reverse complement strand
ACTGTCGTTGACGTTGCAAGTAGATATAAGGAAGCGGAACCATTATCAGCAAAGACAGCGTCTGAAGTTGCATCTGCGTTTGAACGAATTTATCAACGTGGTGGTATACGATGGCCACAATTATTACAAGTTGATCCTGGCAAAGAATTTCTTGGTGCGGTATTATCATTGATGAAGAAACATAACGGTAAAATCAGACGAGGACACACTGAAATTCATCGTGATCAGGCAATCGTTGAACGATTTAATCGAACACTTGCTGAGCGGTTATTTGGATATCAATATGCAAGGGAAATATCTACTGACTTTAAATCCGGGGAAAGATCTCGAGAATGGGTTGCAAGATTACTAGGTGTGATAGCTGCTTCGAATAATGAAATTACTCGTGCAACTTCCATGAAACCTTCTAATGCAATTACAAAAAAATATATACCAATACACCGACGTGAATCTTCCTCTCAACCAGTATTAGGTAATGTAACTGTAAGATATTTATATGAACCTGGTGAACTTGAAGGTGGTAAAAAAAAGAGCAACTGATCCTATCTGGAGTGTGACCGCACATACAATTTCTAGCGTGGTAAGATCCACTGGTAGACCTCCAATCTACAGACTAGATTCTGCGGCTCCTCAACGTGGATTTGTACGTAAACAATTACAAGTAATTCCTGAGGACACACAATTACCACCACCTTCACTTATGTAAGCTAGCACCTCTACGTCGATTACATTCAAGACAGGTCAGCATCACATTATCACGTGTATGACCAAGATCACTATTAATTCTGTCTACGGTAAATTGTCTTGGATTATTATTCGAATATTGCCATAACATATTACAGTTACAGCTTGCACAATGATTATTTTGTCGTTGTTTTAGTGTTATAATAAATTCAGTATCAATATCAAAGTCACGCTTATTTTTTTTTTTGTCACATTGTTTATAACCAGATAGTTTTTTTCTTATTACGTCATTACTAACAGTTTGATCATTATTTTCTGTAAAATTCATAATAACCCGATGTAGTTGATATATTCTTCTGACTCGAGATACTGCAAGATAGATTAAATTTGACCATTCGATCCGATCATCGACAATCTAGATATTTGTATCAGAAATAGTTAATCCTTGTGACGAGTGAATCGTTATAGCGTATCCTAACGTCCACGGAGATTTATCTATACTCAGCGCATTCTCAACAACATCAACAGCAACCAAAACAATATCATTCAAGACAAGATTTTGTATCCCACCACCAGGAATTTCAACTTCAATGTTCTGTCGTCGAGTATCGGCTGGGCGATAACATAATGGTACAGGTAGATCTGAAAACTTTTCTTTATGTAACAGAAATAATTTCTCCTGCAGTTCATCACGAATTATCTTTCTACTTGCGACTATCAAATCAGCAGGTCTCCATAAACTCAAAAAATCATTCATAGTAGTTTCTGGAATTATTTTACGCATTATTTCACATTGTATTTTATCTGGCTGTAATCTGATTAACCTTTTAAATTCCTTCAGCGGTTCATCAATAGCTTTATGGTCATCATTTATTTCTTCATAATAATCTACATTATTCTTCAGCCATTCATGTGGTGACTGTCCAATAAAGGGTGGTGGTTGACCATGATCACCACACATTATTACAGCAGTATTTTTAGTCAATAACCAATCAAGAAATGCTTTTAATATTTCTAACGACACTGTGTCCACCTCGTCCCAGATAATATACTTAGGTATATATTTTTCACCCATTCGCTCAGGAGTCCATGTGTCTCCGTACCATCTGAAGAAACTATGATATGTACATGATTTTACTCCTCGTTCTTTTATTTATCTGGCGAGTTTATGTGTCGGTGTCAAAACAATTATATCTGAATGGTTGTTCAGGAATAATTTAATCGCACGAGTTGTTTTACCTGAACCACCGCATTCGTTAAGATAAACAGTCTTATGTCTAGCCACAGGATCATATACAGATGGTGCTGATGACTCTGATGCTTGATTATTATTTTTGCAATATATTTCCTTAATTTCAACGTCGGCAGATTCAGAATAACTAAGTATATTTTCTTGTTTTATTCTCCATGATCCCCATTCACCATTACCAAGTAGCGGTTTTAACAAATCCGTATATTTTTTATTTATATAAAATGAATCCGTAGCAACTCTGACAGTGTAACGAGGAAATCTATTTATCATAGACAGTAGATTTATTGAAACATAGGTTAGCATTGAAGATCTTAAATGAGTAAACTGCGGTGAGTCACCATCAGTATAACCCACAATTGTACCTAGTTTGGTTCCGTTTGATAAATGGGCATTACATTGGTTGATAAATGTGTTTTTCTTCCGTTGTATCTGCGATTATAAAATCGAGTTCAGCATCGTCCATAATTAATCTTGTACAGTGTCGTTTATGGTCGTATGATCCTCCTTGTGTAAATTTATCGATTATCTTTCAACCAAGATCTTTTGCAAGTTTCACATTATTTTCCTCTCTGCATTTATATATTTTAACAATATCATGTTCGTTAAGATCAGGAAATTCTTTCCTGGCATCATCAATATTAAATCTATCCGGTTCTGGTAACCAAACTTGCTTCTGTGGACAATACGATAGAATCGCTTCATTTACCTTCAATAATATTAAAATTCCAGCATCAAGCATATATCGTAATAGTACTATTGGAACCCAACATTTTTCTGAAAAATGTTTTCCAAACCAAGTATAAGTAATCGGATGGAGAATTTCTGTAAACTCGAATGATTCTATATATGCGAATCCAGTTAAGTCAAAATCTGGCAAAGGTCCGTTTATCGCAACTCTGGTCATCTCATGTGATGGATGTCCGAATCTCTTAAAGTATTCAGAACATTCTCCGTATCCAAGAAAACTTCCAGGATAACATGCTACCATATCAACTGAGATAACGTCGCTATAATCGTATTTAGTATTCCACAATCCACCGTGTCCATATTCAATACAACTTTTCTGGACATCTTCAAGAAATTCCAATCGTGTCGGTTTCCATGAATTTTTTTCCTGAGCAAAGTGAGCAGCAACTGATGGAATAGTAAAACAATTATTCAGTAATTGTCTAACTTTGACATCGTCAGAAGTATATTTTAATGCAAGATTTTTCATTTCTACATGAAGAGTTTCTGTACGATAAATATCACCACCGGGCCGTACAAACTGATCGTAATAATCATATTCTGAACTTTGAAACAACAAACAGATACAGGGTCACTTTTACTGATATTCCTGATAAAATCAAATATATGACCATTATAAAATTTAACCCTTCTGTCTCGTAGAAATATTGTTACTGCCATAGTCCATGCATGCGCATTATGATCAATAATATCTATCGAAGCTCCTCTTAATTCATATTTCGATTTATACAAAATCTCTCCCGTTATCGTCTTCACTGTTACTGGAAATTTTAATATCTTTCCCAGCTCAGCAACATCTTTAATAGATGCTCCAGTATCTTTAACTGCTTCTGCCCACGTATTTATTTTTTTACGTCGTAAATCTGTTAAACCATTACTACGTATTGCGTTTGTGAAGTGTTCTGTAACTCGTTCAGCTACACAAATTATTCTTGACTCTGACAGTCTCATCGGTTTGAGATCCGTAACGTTAGGTTTATTATTCAGCGGATATATTGCATAGGCAACCGCAGTCACAGGGTACTCTCATTCATAATACTGTTTGTCAATACCAGTGAGTACTCCGGGCTTTGATTTATTATTCAAGAGAACAATATTATTTCCCGACTGTATGCGGACTGGATCACGCTTGTCACGGATAATCCAAGTATCGTCGTCTGTCCTTACAATAAATTTTATTGAAATAAAATATTTTTGAACATCAAGGTGGTTAATAATCATTTTTCCTCGTTTGTCATTCATTATAGTATCGACAATATTTCCGATCCTGAATGTTGACCACACATGAGCCGCACCATCGTCACGAAATTCCCTCTTGGCTTCACGGATACGTTTAGTTACATCATGATTTGTTAAAGACAGATCTTGCATCGAAGCACTAAATTTATATTCTGGTAGTCTGTCAAGATCAAATCTAGCTCCGGCTGAGACTGCGGAAGGCTCAATTGCGGATAATTCCTCCATCATTATAATTAAGACAAATATTGAAATTGAATTTTAGTATATATATATATATATATACTTATATATATATATATATATATATATATATATATATATATATATATATATATATATATATATATATATATATATATATATATATATATATATATATATATATATATATTGAGAAAAATGTGAGATAATGGGGGGGAGATAATTGCTTAATTTACTATACAGAGAGTACAGAGTTATCTCGCTTCATTATATTTGTAATTGCCGCAACATAGGAATTGATTATATATTCAGATTTTAATGATTTTGAGTACTGTTTAACCCATCAGATTGAAGAAATCTAGCAAAATTTATTAATTTGATGGCGTATTTACACGACCAAATGAAAAATCTAGCAAAATTTAATAATTTGATGGGGTATTTACCCATCAGATTATGAAAAATCAGTAAAAAAAAAATAAATATATTATTTCAGAATCAGATTATTTTTATAATTTACTCAGACGCTCTACGATAACGTTTTATGAGCGTATATATAGATTAATAAGCAATGATTCTTGTCTTAAATCAAGAATATGTCCAGCCTGGTCAGTAAGCTTGAAATTTATCCTTGATAATAGCGGATTATGTACACGTAGATAAACTGGATTAATTGGCTCAGATACAATTAACCACCCAGGGGGCGCTTGAGGACCGAATGAATGTAATATATATCCTTGTTGAGCTTGAGTGGATTTTTCAAGATCTACTTGATAGCTACCATCAATTACGTCACATACTAGAGTGACTGCGATCGTTGATGTTTATTAACAATATCAGGTGAGATATGACGACCTTCACCATACGGATTATTATTATATTTAAGAATAACCGGTGGCGGGACTATTTTTCTCCATGATTCAAGTATTTTTGGAAAATATTCATCGATATTAATAAAATCAGGAATATTTATTTCAGATATAACATTATTTAATATTATTTCTTTAGCATTATCAGAGACAACAATTACTGATCTGAGATGGTAATATATATTTCTAGTTAAAATATGCTTAAGATAATTAAAATCATATAATATTGAATTTAAATGTCGAATTCCTTCAAGGATAATTTCTTTTGTGTCGTTGCTGTAATGCTGTATTATGTTAGTAACATGATTTTTAAAAACATTGAAAAATAATTAAATTCATCAGTCATTGCTTTATTTACAGCAGTGATAGGTATTTTATTAAAAAGCCATGATGGAGGTCCTTTTGTGTAAATTTCTTTTAGATTAGGAATACTTTCAGCGTTATCAATGAAAAATTCATTGACGGTCCATGGATACATTTTTCTATATTTGGGAATCTCTTTAAAATTTTTTTCACTTGTTTTAAATTCTTCTAGTTTTGGTTCTGGAATTCCATTTGCCCTTTGGTCTGGGGGAACATTTGGCCAGCCTAACACGGATCTAATCGAACTTTGATAAATATCTACAGAATAATCAAGGGAATTTATTTCAGTCGCTGCTGATAATGTTGGTTCATAAGCAGTAATTGCTATTTTTGATTCTTTTCCTGTAACAGATTTAATTCTGCTTTGAAACTCATCACTGATTTGTTCTATTCGATAACTGCCCGTTGGAATAGCAACTACTTGCCAGTCAGGAGTTCCATCAGGCTTATTCTTATTTGCAAATACTAATGAATTATTTGGTTGTAGTCCACCGAATGGTTTTGATCTAATATTTGGCCACCTATAATAAACTCGTAATTGCGCTAATGCTATTTCTTTTGCTGGAATTGCGCTTGGAAGGTTAACGCTAAACTCAGGATTGGTCGAACTTAATGATATCATAGTAGTTTTTGACGGTGCTGTATTAGTGACGATCTGTTGAAGTAATTCTCTCGACGCTGTCGTGGACTCAGTCATTATTATTATTGTTATTATTTAATTCTCCATTTTGTCACCTTGGCTGTTGTGAGTGACTTTGTCACCAAAATCGCTAGTGATTCTGAATGCTTCATCATAGGTTTTCATTATCGTTGCGAACTCCTCATCAGATATTTTACCATCGCTGATGTACAACGAAATATATGAGGATAATTTAGAATAGGCTGTTGTTGCTGTATGCAATTATATTATATATTCGTGTAATTTAGTATTTGTACATGCAGATATCTTCCTAGCGATAATACTGAGAATGCCTGCAATAGTCGTTGAAGTTGAAACGATAATTGTTACAAATGCAGGCGCCGTCATTGTTATTGTTGATAATAATAATCCGGCCCCAGCAACAATAGCAGAAACTGAGTAAACAATTATATCAATGACAACCATACGTCTGTGATATTTTTTACTTTTACTGTATAATCGTCGATAATATTTTTTAATTCAATCTGACACTTACATATTTGATTGTGTCTGTGACGTTGAACGTCGATGTAGGACTGGGGTCCTTGGTTTTGATTCATTATACAATGATGGTAAGTAATTAATTGAGGAGTTTCAGGTACGAATTCCAGACACCACCAGTAACGTCTCGGGGGTATTTCCGTTGATGTCAACGTAAATATTTCTTTGGCGTCCTTATTTAGCATCACCAGTAGAGGATTATGATATATATTCGGTGATGATGAAGTGGCCGCAGTAATTTCCAAACCGTACATGGACAGTCTGTATAACCCAGTTACTTCTGCGGTATGTTCGAGAGTGTTATTTTGTGGTGTCCATGTTGATGATCCCGATGCTACTATGTACACGATATTCTTAATTTGTCCGTGTGGAATTTTAATCAGATTAGTTTTACTAACAATATTAGGTATTCCACTGACAATGTCGTTGAGTTTCGTGTTAACGTCGGAGAGTTTTATGTCAACGATTGGCGGATCACCAAAAAATTCATGTACAGATTTGTTTATGTTTCTACGAAGATTTAAAAACGTTTGTACATGTCTAGTAAAACTAGCATTGAGTGTAGTCATTTCATCATTGATTGTTTTTAACGAAGTTGTTATTGGAATTTCCTTATCGTCTACATATTTCTTCGTTGCAGCATCAAAATCTAATTCTGGTGTTCTAAGATTATTAATACCATTATTATTCATGTTGAGAAATGCACGCATTATACCGCCGTTGGCTAATACGTACTTAGATTCTTGATCATCGACATATTTTTTTGTTGCGGCGTCTGTATCTGCGGTTGGGTTTCCAAGGTTTATAATTTTATTTCGATTCATAATAATGTCACCCGTCAATGAATCACCAGCTTTCTTAATATAATCGTTGACTGACTTACCGGAATCTTGTATTTTACCTTGATCAGTAAAAGTAACGATATTATCAACAACCGCGGTAGGAACTCGTATGAGTACATCTGGCAGTTGTATATTGCTTGTCTTTAATCGTCCTTGTTTATCCTGAAAAATAACGACTTCATTTTGATCCACACTTGTAATGTTTAATAAATCATCAATCTCATTTCTGAGCTGGTCAAGAGTTGCATATTTAGATAAATCAGCTTGCTGCTGAGCTTTACCACGAGAAGATCTTCCGTAAATATATACCATTATATTTATTAATGTCTGTTTAAATGTGATAACGTAGTATATTCATGCACGACTTTATGGGGTGGTTTTGTTGATTTTGATACACCATCAAGTACAGCGAGTACTTCACGACCACATATTGGCGGATCAGTTAATGTTTGTGTTGGTAATGTTGAATACCAGACTGAAGTACTTTGCATGCTGTTAACATATTCTAAAAATTCTTAAGGTGGTGCTAGTCCATATGAATCAAAATAAATAATTCCACGTGGATCAATTGCATATCCAACCCAATGAGTGCCTGGGCCAGAGTTTTTATCGAGATTAATAATACCAGTTTCAATATTGTTTGTTTTTTTTTGGCAATTGATCGCGCATAAAAACACCTCTGAAGTTTTTTATTTTTAATTTTTTAGCAGCATCAAGTAAATCAAAATTGGACATGGGCAGAATCAATGAACTGTCCCGGGAAGTCTTAGACCCTTTCCGTACCATGAATATGGGGTCCCTGGCAATCTTAGACCCCTTCCCTTTTTTTTGTAAGATTTTATTCCCTGACCCGTTGCTTTCTTTAATGCCATTCCAGCAGCGGTTCCAACAGCGCCTAATGCAGCTGCTTTTGCAACAGCTGGGGCTGCAGCGGCTATTAATGCTGGTATAGCTGCAAGAAGTGGAAAAATTCCGCCAGATTTAACAATATCTTTGATAGCGCCCGCAGAAAGATTAAGTTTTATACCTTTATTTGATTTTTTGGCTTCATTGAAGTTTCTCAACTGACGCTCGGTCAACGATAATTTATTTGCACCACTCATCTGTTCTCTTTTTAGCGATATTTTTAATCCACAGTTATTTTTTGATGCTGATTGTAGCTTTTTAATCTGACCAGGAGTCAGGCTGACATTAACGTGATTATATGACATTATAATATTATGAGCGATCTAATTACATGTTTTCTACTGGAGCATCAATAACTCTCATTCGTCCACCAACACCTTCAAATAACATTGATTTATCGCTGAGTATAACAGCTATTGCTCTGTAATTGGCAATAGCTCCTATTGTCACACGAGCTCGAAAATGTATGTCAACAACAGATTGTCTAAACAAATCTAAATGCTCCAGCGAAAAGTAATAAATTGGATATAAGGTTGTAAAATCTAACTGCGATATTTGTAAACCAGAATCAACATTTTGATCACGCCCCATAAACGACATAAGACGATAATATGCACGTGCTACATGATTTTGATCGAAATTCAGTAATATATCCTCGGATGGTTCTTGATGTCCATTTATCCTCAACGAAACCTCGGAAACACCAAGATTATCAAATATCATAATACTACGTGTTTGATCATTTACCCGTGCAGCATCTTGAAATGCAATAAATATATGTCGTGGTGCAGAAACACCTTGCTGAGAAGCTATTTGCCATGTAAATAAACCATTAATATTACTCTGGATAGCATCTGTAGTCATTGTTAACCATGATAACATCGATTTACCGCCGTTGCCCATGAAAGCAAATAACCGATCTTCTTCAGATATTGATGGAGTCATTACTGGCATCCACAATGAAAGTTTTGTAAGAATTACTTTACCAGCATCACCTGCGGGTCGCCATATTGCATCATTGTCGGCTGCTTTTCGTACAAGTACAACTGTATGCTTAGCTCCGAAAATGACTTTTCTGACATTTCTACAGAATCCAAAGATATGTGACAGTGGAATTGAACATGAAAATGCTCTTCTATTACCTTGTAACATTGCTCGACGTGATCTAAATACTAAGTTGAAATCTGGATCTACATTAATAATCATACTTTGTACATCCGCATTGGCGTTTCTGTCAAACTTTCATGGTTGTCCTATTTCATATTGTTGGTACTCTGGAGAATTAGAAGTATCTTTCACGAACATCATTGATGGACCAGTTGATCTTGAATAATCATCGCTGTATCTTGCAAGACCAAGTATTGCTGTAGCAACGTCAACGTCTTTCTGATTTGATTCAATATTTTTTCAGTCAATCATATACGTAGCGCTGTCAAATAACGCCATAGTACCATTATTAACAAAACCAACACTAACATCAACGGCGTATTCACTATTTTCTGTTTTTATAATTTTACCTTCTACTTCAATAAATGCTTCAGCGGGTAAAAAATACCTACTTGTATCTTGAACTTGAAGTTCAATTCGTCCACGCTGATCTGGAATTCGTGCATCATAAGAATAATATTGATAATCACGCACAGACTCATCCTTGAGTACTGGTGCGTCCATGTCAAATGCTGGATCAGATACACGTTTGAACATCTTTATTATATTTATTATTGTCTAACACGAAGACCACTTCGGGAAGTGAGACCACTTCCTGCTATCAGACTAGCGGTTATATTTTTTTCTTTTTCTGACATTGGTACACTAGCCAACTCTGCTAGTTTTTGATTCGCAGCTTGATTTATTATTTTACTAATATTTGCAGGCATTACTTCAGTGCTAGGTAATTTTACTGGTTGAGGTTTTCGTCGTATTAATCGTGCTAGTCTATCTTTGATTGCTGAAAATGCTTTACTAGCAACATCACCAACAGCACCAATACCTTTTTCACGAACAACATCAATAGCTTTCATTCCTAGTTGCTTTGCAATCGGTATTGCTTTTGGGGCTATCCTTCTAAATAGATCTTGAACAACATCACCTAGTCCATCTCCGTAGGTCGTTTTGTATACTGGTAATCGTGAATTTATTACCCTGACCATGGTCGGTCCACGCTGAGTATTATATACGATCATTTTATTATAGTAACTGTATCTAATTATATTTAATCACTGTGGTAGTCATCGGCGATTTCATTAATGAGAGACCGATACACATTAATATCCATAATACCGCCTGTAAATAATCGTTTACAAATGTCAGCTGCTACATTAATTATTTCTGGGGAATTATTACCAGCTCGTTTTCCCCCAATCAGAATTTCTAATCATTCAACATCGGCAAGGATATTGTTGGGGTAAGTAACAAAACCGCTTCCTTGAGTAGTAAGACCGCTCCCAGTTGCGCCAGGTGAATCTTTATGATATGCAAGTGGTAAAGATAATCTTCCTCTAAGTTCTTCTAGTTTTCTTTGGCGTTCTGCTTCCTGATTCTTTTTCCATACTTGAAACTCCTCTTGTCTTTTCTCATATTCCTCTTGTTGTTCTTTTCTCCGTTTCTTGTCTTGTTCCATCATTCTCTCTTCTTCTTCTCGTTTTTGTTTTGTTATCCTTGCTTGTTCCTCATCAATCATTCGTTCTAACATTTCGACTTCCATTTGCTGTTCTGGAAGTAATTTCGATGATTTATATTTGTTTATACTATCAAGATAGATAGGATATTCTTTATCATTACGTCGAATTCGTTTTTTACCAGTGTACACACGATATAACCACTTTTCCCAATTTTCATCATTTATATATTCACCGACGTATTTGGGTTTTAGATAATTTTTCCGTTTTGAATAACTATTAACAGCTAGTTCAGCTAATTCATCTATGCCTTTAACAGATTTAATTTTTTCAATTCCTGTTTCGGAAAACTTATTTAAAAAACTAATTCTACTTTTAGCTGTTATTAATTTTGGTTGTTCTGCAATCGGTTGTTCATCATCATATTGTTCATTCGGCGGTGGCATTGCAGCAGCTATTTCAACTGGAAGCTCCTGTAAAATCTTTTTTGTTTTCTTAGTTCTTTCTGCTATTTTTCCAGTTGCTTCAGCGGTCTTCTCTAACGTAGGAAGAAGACCTTTAGTGGTTTCTGTAATAGGTTTAAATAATTGTTTTGTATCCTCTTCAAATTCAACTTGAGATTCCTGACGTGATTGTAGTTGTTGCTTAACAGAATCACGAACAGGTAAATATTTCTTAATTGCCTCTAGTCGCTCTCGAGCTAATTTAGCTGAGTGTGGTTCTTCAATCATTATAATAGCTGTTTAATTTACAGCAGCAGAGGAGGTGAACGACCAATATTGAGTGACCCGGCGAGTAAACGAAACACAAAACAAAGAGTCGGAGATAAAGTAACGAGATAAGCTAACCCAATTAGAGAAACTCTCGGTCAGTTAGAGGCTTTGGTTTAGCGTTATCGACATTATTTTCAGCCTTCGTAGGAACCTTTAGTTTTTAGACAAAAGACGATTCAGACAAGTGGTCATTTCACCTCCTCTGCTGCTAACCTTGATCAGATCTATACCTGACCTTCAGTGCATACATTTTTCTTTTTACAAAATACTTAACTTTGTGTTCTTGGCAAGAGGAAAATGATACTTTGTATGAATGTTTGCATGTAAAACGATGTTGCTGTCCACTATCATCATATAAATAATACTTACAGTATATTTTTACCTTTATGTTATGAAGACTGGAAATCCATTTTTCTTGTTGCGAATTTTAGTAGACTTTTAATAGCTAGTAATCGGAGCAACTCGATTGTCACAAATACCATGAAATTAGATTCTGACAGTTTCATACACAACCACAAGCTGTAAAAGCTTTATTTGTCATATCAGGTACTACTACTACTACTACTACTACTACTAATAATAATAATAAAAATAATAATTATCTATTACAAGGTGTATAAGTTGTTATTTGCAGTATTGCTTTTCCCCTTTAGTATTTGTATGTACCTCACAACTATTCCTTCTGTAGTCATCACAAATGAACGGAAAATTTATAGTTTATGAAACATTAGAAAACAATATTAATATCATGTTAATAGGGTGGATGAAGAGTAATGTTTTAGCTAGAGTTTCTATTCCTTATAGTTGTAATGAGCGTATAATTAGTGTTGAAAATTAAAATAAAAATATTGTCCTTATAGTTAATGCGTGTATTTATTATTTATTAGTTACATCAAGTTCAGAGAAATGTAAATTTGTTTTGTGTTTCTCATGTCAATATAAACTGTCATAGAATGTGTCCTTTTTCAATCAAAGATTTTTCTCTCAGAATTGCTAGTATTTGAAATATTTCCCTAATTTTCACTGAAAGTCATAATGTTTAAATAACTAAAAAAAACTTACATTACTTTTATCCCCATGCATCTTTAAAAAAGATGGGTATTATGTCGTTTTGTCTGTCTGTCTGTCTGTCCCTCAATTAGTAATGCAATGTATCTTCTATACCATTAAAGATACAGACTTAATACTCTGGGATATGATCTTGGGGTAGTCATGAGAAATACACAGTAGTTTTACAATTTTAATTATGACGTCTGGGATGGGGCCCATTACAGTGGATAGTTATTTGGATTTTAAAAAATAATACGATTTGAAATCTTCTAGGTAGAGATCTGAAAGTTGGTTCGTGCCATCTTCAAGGCTACTGCTATAACACATGCATTGGACTTTTGGGTTACATTCTCTGATCTAGCCCCAAGGATGATCAGTGTGAGTAAGCTTCTCCTGGGGTACTACAGAGAAATTGTTGAGAGTGGCTAGAGCGACCGCCTCGGATGCGGGAGGTCGCGGGTTCGATCCCCGGCCGAGTCATTCCAAAGACGTATAAAAATGGTACTAACAGCTGTCTCGCTAGGCGCCCAGCATTAAAAGCTCAGTGCTGGGACTGGTCTGCCTGGTGTCAGGATAATGTGACTGGGTGGGACATCATGCTACATGTCTGCGGCATGATGCCCCAGTGTTAGACATCACTATAAACTGCCACACTGCAGACATCTAGAGATATGACTGAAAAATTATTAAAACTACGTTAAAAATCCATATCACACACCCATCCAATAGCCATATATAACTTTGAAAGACACAAGAAGGAACAATACAAGCTGGTATATCTAATGCAGACAATGGGTCATTGTCCTTAGGTTATGGGCTTGCTCTGGGTCATAGCTTGGAAGCATTTGAGATCCCCATCTTTCAACCATACATTGGTTAAAGGACATGAGAAGAAATTCAACACATTTCCAGTACAGACCCTATAGAAGGAGACTTGTTCTTGGGTCATCACTTAAAAACTGTTTAGATCCCCTGCCTATAAGTATATATAGGTTCAAAAGTCATGAGAAGGCACAATTAGACATATATCCAGCACAGATACTGGGTTGAGCCACTGTCATTGGGAACTTGACGATGGCTAATAAATTATAAACTGTTTAGATCCCCATCCTGGAACTATATGACACTACACACATGCGTCTTGAAGGAATCAATTGTGTATGGACTATGGATACTTGTATAATTTTGTACAAATGTTACAATATGATTTTGCTAGGAATGTTTTTACTGAAAATAGCTTATTGGCTGGACTTGTTTAGAAGTAGAGACTGTGTTGCTATTCTTTCTTGAAGGTCAATGCTAGATGTTAAGGTTACAATTACTTTAAGTGTGCTGTTTGTAACTCTGAATCTGATTGAAGTAGTGGTATGATCACTGGTAAACATTCACACATACGTAAGACAAGGTCGTCAAATTTGTCGCTTTCATGGTTCTGGTTTGAAGGTCAAATATTGACAATACTGTATTCGATTGGAGCTGTCACTTGCATACTTTTGGATGCAATAATAGACATAAAACTTGGTATAGTAGTACATCATGACTTGATGTTGACACTTGGAGCTTTTGTGGAACTATCTCCAAGGCCAGGTCTAGGGTCTCGGGTCAATATCACCTTTTGTGTGCCCAAGCTGTCAATCAGAAGCTGTTGTTAAAGATTGTGCAATTAAATGTTTCCCTCTTCACAGTCATAGCTTGAGGGTGTATCAGTTGAAGGTAGTTAAAGTAAACCTATTTGTAATTAAAAACGTCTGAATTTGTAATTTCTTTTTCCTGGTATTTTTATCAATGCTATCTACTTTTGTTTCAAAGCTTTAGCTCTCAAATTCTCAAGGATAGTGAGATGAAACTGTTTATTCAGGCATCATGAATTTCTCAATGTCAAACCAAGGACACTTCTTGCGTCATGTTAATTATGATATGACTGCCGATGCATTTTTACCCCACCCCACCCCCTTAAATTGGGAATAAATTATGTTACCACTATATCCGTCCATCCTTCTGTTTACATTTGCTTGTCTAGCCCATAACTTTGTGACAGCTGAAGAGATTTAATAAATTTCTGCCCATATATATAACTTGAAGGTGTGTCACATGACATATACATGGCATATGCAGGCCACCACCCCCCCCATTCCCCACTATATTAAGTTCACAGCAAGGAAAGGGGAACAAAATTAATGTTTTGATTTTGTACATTATCTGGAGAATAATATTTAAACTATTGAAGATGTTTTAATGAAACTTGAACCAGTTATATATCATAATTAGAGATACCATGGCCATGACTTCAGTCTCAGTGTTAAGGTGACAGGCAGAGACTATATAAATCAATGATCTCTGTCCATCAGCAGATATCAGTCAATGAATGTAGTTTCCGGCAACTTTAGCCCTGCTATATATCTGGACTTGATATTATCTCATGTATTCATAGTCATAACCTCTGCCCTTAAGGATAAGGTCGAAAACATGTGGCCTGTTTTCTTATCTATCTATTGTCACTTTTAAACCACTGAACATGTTTGGATGAAATTTGATCTAGTTCCACACCTTATCATGTAGCTGCCAGGTTTGAAGTTCTAACGTCAAGGTGGTTGGTAGGGAAAAGGGCATGAGATGGGCATATAATGTGATGTGGTACTCTTAGTACTTAAAGCTAGGACGTAGCATCATGTATCACTGTTTTGGTGCAATCCTCAAAATTAAAATTGTTGAATTTAAGAGGATTATTCTACATGTTTTTACCATGAACCCATGTGGCACTGGTGTACAAGTGTGGGTGCTTGAGTACTTGCATTTTAGTCACATTTGTAGTGGAATTTCCATCAATATTCTGTGCATGCAGCTATATTGGTATTGGGTAATAATAAATAACGAGGAAGAGCATGCAGATGTGCTACTTTTCTGAAGATTTCGTTTTAAAAATAACTATCCATATGTTCAGTATGACAAAAAGCTATTCACATAAGCATATTTGTGAAACAGTCTAAGAGTTTGAGGAGTGTTACCTTTATTTCAAGTAAGCCATACTTGATTATTTTAAATTATCGTTTATTAACTCCAATAAAATTCACTTCATTTCTTGAAAAGTTGTCAAGAGTAGCAACCTGTTCAAAAGATTTCCTTTTCATGTCAATACGCTGGCGATATATGGGATTTACTTTATCTGTGTGTGTGTGTGTGTGTGTGTGTGTGTGTGTGTGTGTTCCATGTCCATGCTAAAATTCCTATACTGGTTCAATTATTGACAATTACTTTTACTATGGGTAAAAGGGATTCGTATATATTTACCATATCGATAACCAGATAGATAGCTTATCGTTTAATCAATATTTGTTTTGTTGAGAGAGAGAGAGAGAGAGAGAGAGAGAGAGAGAGAGAGACGTAATAACGTAAACTTTCAATCGGTAATAATTTGCGATGACACCCACGATCCCATTACTTGTTTTATCCACTTCTCAAAACTATAATGTTACGAATCTATTGTCTTAAACTAAGTAACAGAAAAGAGCGAAAACCAACAAGTTTTGTAAAATTCAACAAATAATTTATTTCTCTAGAATAAAATGTGAAAATTTCAAAGGAACGTACAGTATTCTGAATGAAATCCCAAATCGTCCTAAAAGTTCTATCACAAGTCCAAAAGTATACATTGTTCTGAATTAATTCCAGTAGTGTTCCGAATGAATTCCATTCTTCAATGTGCTGATATACCAATAGCCTAGAATTGTTTTGATGTCCTAACAGTCTTGATGTATCACAATGATTAGATCCAAAATGTCCTTGAACGAATTCACAATGATTCCAAAATAGTGGTTTAGTCCGAAAATTGTGAATCGGCAATTTGTAATTCCAATGAATAATTTAAATAAAAGATTCCTCTTAAATTATCTCTGAACACATCTGAAGTTAAAGATATGAATGAGTAATTGAACATAAACAGGGTCATCTTATAACTCAAAACCACGTCAACATTTTACCTTACATGACATTAGTCATGTAGGTCCAAACTCCTATTCTCAATTATGGACAAAGATTACATAAAGCAACAATAAAAACTGCTTTCCTTGAAGAATGATACATTACTGTGAATGTAAACTGTTTGTTACATAGGCAAAAGCAGTAGATAGTCTTTTATTATCACAAATGCTAATGTGAATACATAAAAAGCCACTCACGCCATTTGTACCTTAGATTACTACTGTACATGTATTTTGAATGATCACGAGAGTATATTTTGCGCCGACCACTTATGTTTTTAAGGGAGGAAAGTCTTACGCACGTCGAACAAAGCTTAATCTCAACATTTCTTAACATTTCAAACGTAACAGAAAAAGCGAAAGCAAAGTAAAAATTTTGGAAATGTATGCATTAGTGCTCCTTTAATAACTTATTACGCATCGGTGTATATAGAAAGTCATTAAAAGCAGCAGATTACAATTTACAACATTACCAAAATAATATACTCCGAGATTAGGAAAAGTTGTCAAGTTTCGACATAAAATATAAAGTATGAAGGAACGTAGAATTCAGAAAGACTATGGAGAGCAGCTGGTCTTTTATGCGGGGTATGTGCAGGAGACCCTCATGACAAAACAGGAAAATAAACAAATAAAGTAAAAATAGGCCGATACAACTGTGCCAAAGACTCACTGGAAGCTACCTAGGGGTGAGAAAGACCTTAGGAAGGAGGTTGTCCCATTTGGAACTGAAGCATAAAGAGCTGAGCGACCCGAAAGTGGCAAAACAATTTTAAAAATGCAGAAATAAAAGTCTGATAACGAAGCTTTAGGCAAAATCTAGCACATATTATAGATAAAGATCTGTTATATAAATGTGACATCCCCGCGGCGATTGTAACTTTAGTACAGTTCTGATTAACTTCCCCAGGGTAAGAAATCTATATACGGCGATGCAGGAATTTTCAAACATGTGTGACAAAAATCAAATAAGCACATTGTCGTAATTTATATTGCAATATTGTTATTTTTAATACTATGAATCACTTTAATATCATGGGTTACAATTTTCGTAGATTTCACGAGTAAGCTAGACCACGAATTCAACTTCACCCGCCATCACAATACAATATCGTATAACTCCACCATTCTTCGAACTTTATAGATGCAATTTTGGACGGCAACATCAAGGTCACCAAGCAACAAAGGATTCGCACTGGGTGATTTGGGTAGGCTTGTCATGAATTATGTACATGCTTTTCTGAGTTTAATGTATTGACTGTTAATCGCTTATTTTTCTCCCAGAGATCAGCGCTGAACGTTCTTGTTGTTTTAGATTGAGTATCTCACACTTTTAGCCCTAGTTTGGTTTCACGAAAGTTTCATCAGCATAATTTGCGGTTTCTATAGAAAAAGATTATTGCATATTAGAGGACTCATTAGATCAGCACACAACAGTATTGATTTTCTTCAAAGTTTTCAGCTCCCTAACCACTACATCAGCCACACTGGACTAGTTCAGAGAGCGAAACTCAGTTTCCACATAACTGTTAATATATGGGAAAGGTTGCTTTGAGAAAAGCAACTTACTCATATTTTCTTTGCTTGAGCGACTGATCTTTAATTGTTTTGAAAGCGGTCTTTAAGAATACTGATTAACCTAATAAAAATAAATTACAGTTGTGAAATTAAGCTTGTTAGCTCATAATCCGTGCTAAAGGATGTTGGTTTTTTCTTTGATTAAGATCTCTGCATTTATGCTAAACGTTAGCACTGAATACAATTACTTACTGCAGCAGACATTAAGGCAGTTTTTTCCCCGCAAATATGTGGAAATGAATGTCGTTATAATCTTCAATTGACATATATATAGTCGATCAATATTTTATAATTTTATTATTATTAAATAACAAAGCCAGGAAAATTAATTAACCCTTCATTATGTACTTTGTTTTACCAAACTGCCAAATTTTATACCCACGAAATTAAAGTGATTCCCAGTAAATAATGACGACAACTTCAATACTTGATTAACTTATTCCAAAGCAAATTATCAAATTACCATCTCCATTAATACGTGTTAGGATAAAAAAAAACAACGGATTGAGACGTACATATGAGCAAACTTGAAACAGAAACAGAGTCAAAACAAGTAAAATGTTACGAATGTTTGATGAAAACAATTTTTTTGGAAAAATTGGAAAATTTGGTTATGTAAAGGTTCAGCAATAACTATCAATTAGGCTAATGAAACGGCCAAATGAAGAAACTCAAAAAAAAAAAAAAAAAAAAAGAGTACATAAACTTGTTCCATAGGACCCTGATATTTAGTAAGCTATTAACGTTTGACAGTATTCAATTATTAATATTGCACATAAACTGTTTTCAGCCGCTAAAAGGAAACATATATAACTTTGCCTGAATGGGTTGGAACAAGCAAGATTTTATTAAAAAGCAAACATCGGTAAATGTTTACTATTTGCTTTGGAATAAGTTTTAAATACATTCCCAAAGTATCCCAAGAGGCCGCCAAAATAAAATCTAATTAGATACCATAACCCGATGAAAATAGAGATAACGAGTTTACAACTTAACGTAGAGGGTCTCTCAGCAGCCAAACGAACCAATATCAGTACTATAGCCCACTGGCATAATGTTGACACAATCTGTCTGCAGGAGACTAATGTTGCAGATCAGGTGGCAGCACGATACACCATTGGAGGCTTTGACCTTATTTCATCAACACCTGACTCCAAATTCGGCCGAGCTACGTATGCACGCTGCGACATTACTGATGCCTCTCCAGTTTCCTCTACCAGATTCTGCGATGTGGTCCAGGTTGGAGGGTACAGGATTGCTAATATCTGCAAACCGTTCAGTGCCCACTGGGACAACAATATGCTTCCAAATTATTGGCGACTTCAACAGTCATCACCCTGACTGGGGCTACTCACACTCCGATGAAGACGGGGAACACTTGGTAGAGTGGGCAATGAACAATGACCTCCTTCTGACCCACGACTCCAAGCAACGTGGGACCTTTCATTCTGCAAGATGTCAAAAGGACTACTAACCGGACCTCTGCTGGGACAGCTCCATTGGTGACCATCCTCAGCCAGTCAGCCAACTGTTCTACATGACTTCCCACACAGTCATCACAGACCAATACTTATCCATATTGGACTTCAGCTGCCAGCTATACACAGCTCGTCACAGCGGCGCTGCAACATCAGCAAAGCAGATTGGGCGAAGTACGCTGACATACTGGAGCGTAGCATAGTCACCATGCCATATCGCTGCATCTCAATTGAGGAATCCTATCATGACTTCCAAAGAGCCATATTCAAGGCAGCCACTCAGTCTGTCCCTCGTGGTCGTCGTCTAGTCTATACACCCTGTTTGGATGATGAATGTCAGGCTCTTCTCAAGGAATGTGAAGCATCTGGAGACCCAGACATAACAGATCATCTGATCGATTCCCTGGACACTGCCAGGCGCACTCGCTGGGAGGGCACTACAGGATCACTCAACTTTACGAGCTTTAGCCGGAAATGCTGGAGCTTAATTCGAAGACTTGGCACCGCTCAGCAACGGCCAGTTCAAGCTCACCCTGTTGTCAAGCCAAATGCTGTAGCTAGCCACTTATTACAAGTGGCAAAAGCATCCTGGAGAAACAGCACCGGCATCAAGTACGAGATGAGTGGCGACAATACTGCCGTCGGAAGTCAGATGAACTAGGTCAAAATACTCCAGAGGCATTTACAACACTAGAACGTGAACGGTACTATGCAGCATCAAATCAGGCAAAGTAGCAGGATATGACAACATCCTGCCTGAGTTCCTGAAGCTCCCAACAGTGCCTGATTCTCCAAAGAATTGGTCCTGACTTTGAGAATATCATAACTGTTGAGTAGGCAGGCTTCAGGTATGGCCGTAGCACTTGCGATCAAGTCCTTACCCTGACTACCTTTGTTGAAAACGGGTTTCAGAGTTGTTTTTTCTAGATCTAACAGAAGCATATGACACGGTCTGGCATGCAGGGTTGCTGTTGAAAATTTCCAGAGTATTGCCGCGCTGGATAGTTGAGACTGTTGAACTGTTTCTTCGCAACAGGAGCTTCAGAGTGCACCTTAGAGAGAGAGAGAGAGAGAGAGAGAGAGAGAGAGAGAGAGAGAGAGAGAGAGAGAGAGAGAGAGAGAGAGCTGCAGCTCGTGGAGGCGTCATACTAATGGACTCCCACAAGGGTCTGTTCTTTCGCCAAGTTTGTTCAATGTCTATATAAATGACTTACCTGTAACACAGTCGCGCAAGTTCATGTATGCA
>JAECUM010029275.1:0-23206 GCA_016617855.1 Megalonaias nervosa | reverse complement strand
GGGTCTGAAATGACGTTTTAGTTGGGTTTAATTCTCAATCTCAGTGAATTTTGGTCAGTTGTAAAATAATACCTTGAGGCTGAAAGGTATTCCTGTTGTTGCCATTTGAATTGAGTTTCTTTTTATTTAAAATAATTTATTCACCCTGGAAAATACTTTTCTTCATCGAAATTCTTGGACAACGACATTTACTAAATTACTCGGAATTCTAAAGCTGGAATTATATTCTTGGTGACTCAACAAGGTACTGTTGACACATCAGCACAAACTGGTTATAGAGGACGTCATCGCCTTCCATATTGGAACTTCATCGAGATTCGAACTTGGATTCAATTAGAAATTTTTAGTGATAGGACTTATATTTTTGAATTCTAGGATTAATTTTTGGATTATATTCACAAACCGTAGGTCCTATTTCATATTTGTATCTTGTTTTCTAGGGAAATAAATTATTTTGTTAAATTTACAAAGCTTGTTAACTTCACTCTTTTCTTTCGTTCCTTTTGTACGAGCCTACACGTAACAAAGGAAAATTGTGGTCTCGTCCTTGGGATATATGAATTTTGGCTAAAATATTTCAGAAAATTGTTTTTTGAAATTTTAATTCCCCTAGTTCTCAGAATATTTTAAATCCCAAGTACTAATTCACATTTTGTTTGAAATTTTTAGCGGAATCAACAGGTTTTTTTTATCACAATATCATCAAAAGTAGAGAATTTTTTAAAATTTTACCCAGCAGTGTTTGGACATTTTGAAAATGGAAGTCCAGCTAAAAAACTTGGAATTAGAGATAAGATAGGTTCAGTTTCAGATAGAAATGATACAAATGGAAAGAAAAAGGGAGGAAAGACAAATGCAGTTTGAGAAATAAAACCTAAATATGCAAATGCAAAGAGAGAAGGATGAAAGGGAATTTCAAATTCGGTTAAAGGAATTATAGCTGGCAAAAGGAAAACACTCCTCTACTTTTGATGTTTTCAAAAATATCAAGTTAGTTCCCCGTTCTCTGGAAAAAGAAGTAGACAGATATTTTCCTCGTTTTGAAAAAATTGCGGAAAATTTGAAGTGCCCAAGGGAGCATTGGACTCTATTATTACAATGTGTACTTACAGGTAGAGCTAATGATATTTATTTTTCACTGTCACTAGAGCAGAGTGCTGACTATTATTTGGTTAAAGACTGTATCTTGAAGGGTTATGAGTTAGTTCCTGAGGCTTATCGGCAAAAATTCAGGAATTCTAGAAAATCAACTGACAAGACTGATGTCGAATTCGCAAGAGAAACAGAGCAGTTATTTGTTAGATAGTGCATAGCCGAGAAAGCTGATCATGATTATGACAGTCTCAAACAACTTGTATTACTTGAAGAGTTCAAGAACTGTGTCCATAGCTACATTAAAAATCATCTTGAAGAGCATCAGATCGAAACCTTGGAAGATGCTGCTTGTGCTGCTGATAAGTATTCCTTAACTCATAAAGTTTCTGTTGTAAGCAAGTCTTTCATACAGCAGTCTACTGGTAAAAAGGTATTTCAGCCTAATACGACTCCTTCTAAAACTTAATCTGGCACAACTTTTAAAAATCAAGCTTATGATAAGCTTGATTCTAAATCCTTGTCTCTTCCTACGTGTACCTATTGCAAGATAAAACGACACATTATTTCTGATTGCTTCAAATTGAAATATAAACATCAGAATCAAGATAGACCTATCCCAGATACTCTTATTTCTAAGAGGACAAGGTCACGGTCATGTATTGAAAGCAATACATTTGTTGGGTCTAATAAACCCCAGTCTGATTTTATTATGGAGAATTATGAACCATTCATGTGGAAGGGTTCTATATCACTCTTGGGTGATTTGGCCAATCCTATCCCTATTAAAATTTTAAGGGATACAGGAGCTTCTCAGTCTTTTATTATCAGGTACTTTGCCTTTTTCTGAGAAGTCCTATTCTAATAAGAGTGTTATCATTCAGGGAGTAGAGTGCGGCTTTGTTAATGTTCCTCTCCATTCTGTCAATTTGTCATCAGACTTAGTTTCAGGACCTGTGACAGTCGGAATAGTGACTTCTTTACCCGTTGAGGGCATTCATTTATTACTAGGCAACGACCTAGCTGGAGACAAGGTTGTGGTTAATCCCCTTGTACCAGACAAACCTTCTTTGGATCAGAAAGTTGATCCTATTGAAAAAGAATTCCCTGTTGTTTACCCAGCTTGTGCGGTTACTAGAGCTATGGCAAAGAAAGCTCTTGAGAATGATTTTGATAAGGAAAACATTCCTTCAGCTGCCATATGTATTGGTCAGGCTTTTGATGAGGTCACTTTCACTACTTGTTTGGATCAATCAAAAGGTATTGATCACAGTGATCCTCTTTTAACTACTCATTCTCTTTTTTCTAATCAGGGTGACAAACGACAATCACTTGTCGTCGAACAGGAAAAAGATCCTAAGATCTCCTGTTTGTTTCAGAGGGCCATTAGTGAAACTGAAGCCACTGAAGTACCTGTCTGTTATTTGATTAAAAATGGAATTCTTATGAGAAAATGGAAACCTCCCGAGGTACCTGCTGGTGACGAATGGTCAGTGAACTATAAAATTGTAGTTCCAAAATCTTACAGACAGGAAATACTTAGATTGGCCCATGAAACTCCTTTGGCTGGTCATATAGGGATTAATAAGACTGATCACAAGATCTTGACTCACTTTTATTGGCCAAAAATCAAAAGTGATGTTTGTAAATACTGTAGATCTTGTCATACTTGTCAAATGGTAGGAAAGCCCAATCAGAAGATACCTAAGGCTTATCTGCAACCAATTCCTGCATTTGAGGAACCATTTAGCAGAATTATGGTAGACTGTGTTGGTCCCTTACCTAAGACCAAGTCAGGCAAGCAATATTTGTTGACCATTATGTGTGCTTCAACAAGATTCCCAGAGGCAATTCCTTTGAGGAATATTAAAACCAAAACTATAGTAAAAGCTTTGATAAAGTGGGGTTTTTTAAACTCAATTTGGCGTTCTCAAACCTGTCCAGTCTGGTCAAAGGTCAAATTTCATGTCTGGAATTTTCCAGCAAGTTATGTATGAATTAGACATTCAACAATTCAAATCTTCTGCCTATCACCCTGAGATCCAAGGGGCTTTAGAAAGATTTCATTACACTTTGAAAAATATGATTCGATCATATTGCTTTGATACGGATGAAGATTGGGATGAAGGCATTCATTTAATTTTGTTTGCTGTTAGGGAGTCAGTTCAAGAATCTTTAGGATTCAGTCCATTTGAACTAGTTTTCTTACACACTGTGCGTGGACCATTCAAATTGTTGAAAGAGAAACGTCTTTCTAATGGAGATACTGAATTTAATTTTCTTGATTATGTTTCTAATTTTAAATATAACTTGTCAAAGGCTTGTGAGGTCGCAAAAGCGAATCTGCACTCTACTCAGTCAAAAATGAAATTAACTTATTATAAAAACTCAAAGGAAAGGAGTTTTCAGCTTGGTGATAGAGTTCTAGCTCTCTTGCCCATACCACCAAATCCTCTTCAGGCCAAGTATTACGGTCCGTACACGATTGAAAAGAGAGTAAATGATTTAAATTACATTATAAATACTCCTGGTAGGCGAAAAAAAAAACAACTTTGCCACATTAACATGTTAAAGGAGAATATTGAAAGAGACAGCCAAGTAAATCAAGCAATTAATTTAGTTGTACCTGTCCCACTCACTGAGGATTTAAGTGAAGGAATTCAATCGGACTCTATTGATTTTGGAGCGACAAATCTTTGGAATTCGGAAATTATGAAAAATCTGGACCAGAAACTTTTACATTTGCAACAACAGGAAAAGAATGAACTTAAACAGCTATTATTTGAATATGAGCACTGATTTCCAGCTGTTCCTACGAGGACAAACAAAATTTTTCATGACGTTGAAATTATAAATTCTAAACCTGTGAAACAACACCCATACAGGATTAACCCTCTCAAACAGGAATACTTGAAAAGGAAATTCAGTATTTACTGGAGAATGATTTCATAGAGCCCAGTAAAAGTGACTGGAGTTGACCATGTTCCGAAACCAGATAAAACTTTCCGTATGTGCACTGATTATAGGAAGGTGAACAGTGTGACGAAAACAGATTCATTTCCATTACCAAGAATCGATGATTGTATTGATAAAATTGGAAATGCCAAGTACGTCACCAAATTTGACCTTCTGAAATGATTTTGGCAAATTCCACTAACGGAATGGGCAAAGGAAATTTCGGCATTTGTGACTCCAGATGGACTCTATCAATATAAAGTAATGCCGTTAGGGATGAAGGGTTCTCCAAGTACCTTTCAACGTTAGATGAATATGATTACCTGTGGTCTAGATAATTGTGATGCTTACATTGATAATGTCATCATCTACAAAGACACCTGGAAAGAACATCTAGCAACAATTCGGAAATTCTTTGACAGACTCAGTGATGCAAGTTTGACAATCGGTTTATCTAAAAGTGAGTTAGTTCTGCAGTGCTTGTGTGACATTTCTAGGACATATTGTGGGACATGGACAAATTAAACCTATAGATGCTAAGGTCGAGGCTATCTCTGATTTCCCTGTGCCTGTCAGTAAAAAGCAACTGATGAGATTTTTGGGTATGGCCGGATACTATCGGAAATTTTGTTCCAATTTTTCTAATATTACTGAACCCCTGACAAACTTGGTGAGCAAGAAAAACAAGTTTGTTTGGACTGAAAAATGTCAGCAGACTTTTGATAGGTTAAAAGCCATACTTAAAAGTGCGCCGGTTCTTACAGCTCCAAATTTCAGAAAATCTTTTAAACTATCTGTTGATGCGAGTGATGTTGGGGTTGGAGCAGTATTGATTCAAGAAGATAGAAATGGTGTTGATCATCCAGTGTGCTATTTCTCTAAGAAATTAAATAAGCACCAAAGAAATTATTCAACAGTCGAGAAGGAATGCTTGGCTTTAATATTGGCATTACAGCATTTTGAAGTTTACATTAGTTCAGCTCCTTCCCCGGTTGTTGTGTTTAGTGATCACAACCCCCATATTTTCATCGACAAGATAAAAAATAAAAATTAAGGATTATTAAGGTGGAGTTTGTTTTTACAAGAATATAGTATTGACATCAGGCATATCAAGGGAAAGGATAATTTAATTGCAGATGCACTTTCCCGTGTATAGAAATATTATTTCATGTACACTTTGTATAATTCATACGAGTTCTTCTTATGTATTTTTTTTACCTCATTTATAATTTACATATGGAAAAAAGAAAGCTTTATTACATAAATCTTTCTTTTTCTTTATGGGGGATGTGTTACGTATATGTAATTAAATTATTTCTGTGTTAGTTTTAAATTTCTTTTTATTTTAGTTTTGTTTTATTGCATTGTATTGTAAGGATAATACTTTTACTGAATTTGACATTTTTCCCAGCAAATTTAGTTCAGTTCTTTTAGCCTGATTAGAACGCAAAAATATTGGTACATCATATTTTTAGCTGACCTAGTTCTTGACCTTGGTTCCGATTTCGTAAACACTGAGTGAAAATGATTGGTCATTACCAAGGTCATATTCAGACCACGTGTTAGCTCTGTTGTAACCAGTTTTATTTTTAAATTCATTTAAAGTGTGGGAATCAGATTCTTAGTTGGGGCTATTCTAGCGTACGTACTAATTGACTTGTAGTTGGTGACCACGTGACCCATCACGCGGGTCTGAAATGACGTTTTAGTTGGGTTTAATTCTCAATCTCAGTGAATTTTGGTCAGTTGTAAAATAATACCTTGAGGCTGAAAGGTATTCCTGTTGTTGCCATTTGAATTGAGTTTCTTTTTATTTAAAATAATTTATTCACCCTGGAAAATACTTTTCTTCATCGAAATTCTTGGACAACGACATTTACTAAATTACTCGGAATTCTAAAGCTGGAATTATATTCTTGGTGACTCAACAAGGTACTGTTGACACATCAGCACAAACTGGTTATAGAGGACGTCATCGCCTTCCATATTGGAACTTCATCGAGATTCGAACTTGGATTCAATTAGAAATTTTTAGTGATAGGACTTATATTTTTGAATTCTAGGATTAATTTTTGGATTATATTCACAAACCGTAGGTCCTATTTCATATTTGTATCTTGTTTTCTAGGGAAATAAATTATTTTGTTAAATTTACAAAGCTTGTTAACTTCACTCTTTTCTTTCGTTCCTTTTGTACGAGCCTACACGTAACAAAGGAAAATTGTGGTCTCGTCCTTGGGATATATGAATTTTGGCTAAAATATTTCAGAAAATTGTTTTTTGAAATTTTAATTCCCCTAGTTCTCAGAATATTTTAAATCCCAAGTACTAATTCACATTTTGTTTGAAATTTTTAGCGGAATCAACAGGTTTTTTTTATCACAATATCATCAAAAGTAGAGAATTTTTTAAAATTTTACCCAGCAGTGTTTGGACATTTTGAAAATGGAAGTCCAGCTAAAAAACTTGGAATTAGAGATAAGATAGGTTCAGTTTCAGATAGAAATGATACAAATGGAAAGAAAAAGGGAGGAAAGACAAATGCAGTTTGAGAAATAAAACCTAAATATGCAAATGCAAAGAGAGAAGGATGAAAGGGAATTTCAAATTCGGTTAAAGGAATTATAGCTGGCAAAAGGAAAACACTCCTCTACTTTTGATGTTTTCAAAAATATCAAGTTAGTTCCCCGTTCTCTGGAAAAAGAAGTAGACAGATATTTTCCTCGTTTTGAAAAAATTGCGGAAAATTTGAAGTGCCCAAGGGAGCATTGGACTCTATTATTACAATGTGTACTTACAGGTAGAGCTAATGATATTTATTTTTCACTGTCACTAGAGCAGAGTGCTGACTATTATTTGGTTAAAGACTGTATCTTGAAGGGTTATGAGTTAGTTCCTGAGGCTTATCGGCAAAAATTCAGGAATTCTAGAAAATCAACTGACAAGACTGATGTCGAATTCGCAAGAGAAACAGAGCAGTTATTTGTTAGATAGTGCATAGCCGAGAAAGCTGATCATGATTATGACAGTCTCAAACAACTTGTATTACTTGAAGAGTTCAAGAACTGTGTCCATAGCTACATTAAAAATCATCTTGAAGAGCATCAGATCGAAACCTTGGAAGATGCTGCTTGTGCTGCTGATAAGTATTCCTTAACTCATAAAGTTTCTGTTGTAAGCAAGTCTTTCATACAGCAGTCTACTGGTAAAAAGGTATTTCAGCCTAATACGACTCCTTCTAAAACTTAATCTGGCACAACTTTTAAAAATCAAGCTTATGATAAGCTTGATTCTAAATCCTTGTCTCTTCCTACGTGTACCTATTGCAAGATAAAACGACACATTATTTCTGATTGCTTCAAATTGAAATATAAACATCAGAATCAAGATAGACCTATCCCAGATACTCTTATTTCTAAGAGGACAAGGTCACGGTCATGTATTGAAAGCAATACATTTGTTGGGTCTAATAAACCCCAGTCTGATTTTATTATGGAGAATTATGAACCATTCATGTGGAAGGGTTCTATATCACTCTTGGGTGATTTGGCCAATCCTATCCCTATTAAAATTTTAAGGGATACAGGAGCTTCTCAGTCTTTTATTATCAGGTACTTTGCCTTTTTCTGAGAAGTCCTATTCTAATAAGAGTGTTATCATTCAGGGAGTAGAGTGCGGCTTTGTTAATGTTCCTCTCCATTCTGTCAATTTGTCATCAGACTTAGTTTCAGGACCTGTGACAGTCGGAATAGTGACTTCTTTACCCGTTGAGGGCATTCATTTATTACTAGGCAACGACCTAGCTGGAGACAAGGTTGTGGTTAATCCCCTTGTACCAGACAAACCTTCTTTGGATCAGAAAGTTGATCCTATTGAAAAAGAATTCCCTGTTGTTTACCCAGCTTGTGCGGTTACTAGAGCTATGGCAAAGAAAGCTCTTGAGAATGATTTTGATAAGGAAAATATTCCTTCAGCTGTCATATGTATTGGTCAGGCTTTTGATGAGGTCACTTTCACTACTTGTTTGGATCAATCAAAAGGTATTGATCACAGTGATCCTCTTTTAACTACTCATTCTCTTTTTTCTAATCAGGGTGACAAACGACAATCACTTGTCGTCGAACAGGAAAAAGATCCTAAGATCTCCTGTTTGTTTCAGAGGGCCATTAGTGAAACTGAAGCCACTGAAGTACCTGTCTGTTATTTGATTAAAAATGGAATTCTTATGAGAAAATGGAAACCTCCCGAGGTACCTGCTGGTGACGAATGGTCAGTGAACTATAAAATTGTAGTTCCAAAATCTTACAGACAGGAAATACTTAGATTGGCCCATGAAACTCCTTTGGCTGGTCATATAGGGATTAATAAGACTGATCACAAGATCTTGACTCACTTTTATTGGCCAAAAATCAAAAGTGATGTTTGTAAATACTGTAGATCTTGTCATACTTGTCAAATGGTAGGAAAGCCCAATCAGAAGATACCTAAGGCTTATCTGCAACCAATTCCTGCATTTGAGGAACCATTTAGCAGAATTATGGTAGACTGTGTTGGTCCCTTACCTAAGACCAAGTCAGGCAAGCAATATTTGTTGACCATTATGTGTGCTTCAACAAGATTCCCAGAGGCAATTCCTTTGAGGAATATTAAAACCAAAACTATAGTAAAAGCTTTGATAAAGTGGGGTTTTTTAAACTCAATTTGGCGTTCTCAAACCTGTCCAGTCTGGTCAAAGGTCAAATTTCATGTCTGGAATTTTCCAGCAAGTTATGTATGAATTAGACATTCAACAATTCAAATCTTCTGCCTATCACCCTGAGATCCAAGGGGCTTTAGAAAGATTTCATTACACTTTGAAAAATATGATTCGATCATATTGCTTTGATACGGATGAAGATTGGGATGAAGGCATTCATTTAATTTTGTTTGCTGTTAGGGAGTCAGTTCAAGAATCTTTAGGATTCAGTCCATTTGAACTAGTTTTCTTACACACTGTGCGTGGACCATTCAAATTGTTGAAAGAGAAACGTCTTTCTAATGGAGATACTGAATTTAATTTTCTTGATTATGTTTCTAATTTTAAATATAACTTGTCAAAGGCTTGTGAGGTTGCAAAAGCGAATCTGCAATCTACTCAGTCAAAAATGAAATTAACTTATTATAAAAACTCAAAGGAAAGGAGTTTTCAGCTTGGTGATAGAGTTCTAGCTCTCTTGCCCATACCACCAAATCCTCTTCAGGCCAAGTATTACGGTCCGTACACGATTGAAAAGAGAGTAAATGATTTAAATTACATTATAAATACTCCTGGTAGGCGAAAAAAAAACAACTTTGCCACATTAACATGTTAAAGGAGAATATTGAAAGAGACAGCCAAGTAAATCAAGCAATTAATTTAGTTGTACCTGTCCCACTCACTGAGGATTTAAGTGAAGGAATTCAATCGGACTCTATTGATTTTGGAGCGACAAATCTTTGGAATTCGGAAATTATGAAAAATCTGGACCAGAAACTTTTACATTTGCAACAACAGGAAAAGAATGAACTTAAACAGCTATTATTTGAATATGAGCACTGATTTCCAGCTGTTCCTACGAGGACAAACAAAATTTTTCATGACGTTGAAATTATAAATTCTAAACCTGTGAAACAACACCCATACAGGATTAACCCTCTCAAACAGGAATACTTGAAAAGGAAATTCAGTATTTACTGGAGAATGATTTCATAGAGCCCAGTAAAAGTGACTGGAGTTGACCATGTTCCGAAACCAGATAAAACTTTCCGTATGTGCACTGATTATAGGAAGGTGAACAGTGTGACGAAAACAGATTCATTTCCATTACCAAGAATCGATGATTGTATTGATAAAATTGGAAATGCCAAGTACGTCACCAAATTTGACCTTCTGAAATGATTTTGGCAAATTCCACTAACGGAATGGGCAAAGGAAATTTCGGCATTTGTGACTCCAGATGGACTCTATCAATATAAAGTAATGCCGTTAGGGATGAAGGGTTCTCCAAGAACTTTTCAACGTTAGATGAATATGATTACCTCTGGTCTAGATAATTGTGATGCTTACATTGATAATGTCATCATCTACAAAGACACCTGGAAAGAACATCTAGCAACAATTCGGAAATTCTTTGACGGACTCAGTGATGCAAGTTTGACAATCGGTTTATCTAAAAGTGAGTTCTGCAGTGCTTGTGTGACATTTCTAGGACATATTGTGGGACATGGACAAATTAAACCTATAGATGCTAAGGTCAAGGCTATCTCTGATTTCCCTGTGCCTGTCAGTAAAAAGCAACTGATGCGATTTTTGGGTATGGCCGGATACTATCGGAAATTTTGTTCCAATTTTTCTAATATTACTGAACCCCTGACAAACTTGGTGAGCAAGAAAAACAAGTTTGTTTGGACTGAAAAATGTCAGCAGACTTTTGATAGGTTAAAAGCCATACTTAAAAGTGCGCCGGTTCTTGCAGCTCCAAATTTCAGTCAATCTTTTAAACTATCTGTTGATGCTAGTGATGTTGGGGTTGGTGCAGTATTGAATCAAGAAGATAGAAATGGTGTTGATCATCCAGTGTGCTATTTCTCTAAGAAATTAAATAAGCACCAAAGAAATTATTCAACAGTCGAGAAGGAATGCTTGGCTTTAATATTGGCATTACAGCATTTTGAAGTTTACATTAGTTCAGCTCCTTCCCCGGTTGTTGTGTTTAGTGATCACAACCCCCTTATTTTCATCGACAAGATAAAAAATAAAAATTAAGGATTATTAAGGTGGAGTTTGTTTTTACAAGAATATAGTATTGACATCAGGCATATCAAGGGAAAGGATAATTTAATTGCAGATGCACTTTCCCGTGTATAGAAATATTATTTCATGTACACTTTGTATAATTCATAAGAGTTCTTCTTATGTATTTTTTTTACCTCATTTATAATTTACATATGGAAAAAAGAAAGCTTTATTACATAAATCTTTCTTTTTCTTTATGGGGGATGTGTTACGTATATGTAATTAAATTATTTCTGTGTTAGTTTTAAATTTCTTTTTATTTTAGTTTTGTTTTATTGCATTGTATTGTAAGGATAATACTTTTACTGAATTTGACATTTTTCCCAGCAAATTTAGTTCAGTTCTTTTAGCCTGATTAGAACGCAAAAATATTGGTACATCATATTTTTAGCTGACCTAGTTCTTGACCTTGGTTCCGATTTTGTAAACACTGAGTGAAAATGATTGGTCATTACCAAGGTCATATTCAGACCACGTGTTAGCTCTGTTGTAACCAGTTTTATTTTTAAATTCATTTAAAGTGTGGGAATCAGATTCTTAGTAGGGGCTATTCTAGCCTACGTGCTAATTGACTTGTAGTTGGTGACCACGTGACCCATCACGCGGGTCTGAAATGACGTTTTAGTTGGGTTTAATTCTCAATCTCAGTGAATTTTGGTCAGTTGTAAAATAATACCTTGAGGCTGAAAGGTATTCCTGTTGTTGCCATTTGAATTGAGTTTCTTTTTATTTAAAATAATTTATTCACCCTGGAAAATACTTTTCTTCATCGAAATTCTTGGACAACGACATTTACTAAATTACTCGGAATTCTAAAGCTGGAATTATATTCTTGGTGACTCAACAAGGTACTGTTGACACATCAGCACAAACTGGTTATAGAGGACGTCATCGCCTTCCATATTGGAACTTCATCGAGATTCGAACTTGGATTCAATTAGAAATTTTTAGTGATAGGACTTATATTTTTGAATTCTAGGATTAATTTTTGGATTATATTCACAAACCGTAGGTCCTATTTCATATTTGTATCTTGTTTTCTAGGGAAATAAATTATTTTGTTAAATTTACAAAGCTTGTTAACTTCACTCTTTTCTTTCGTTCCTTTTGTACGAGCCTACACGTAACAAAGGAAAATTGTGGTCTCGTCCTTGGGATATATGAATTTTGGCTAAAATGTTTCAGAAAATTGTTTTTTGAAATTTTAATTCCCCTAGTTCTCAGAATATTTTAAATCCCAAGTACTAATTCACATTTTGTTTGAAATTTTTAGCGGAATCAACAGGTTTTTTTATCACAATATCATCAAAAGTAGAGAATTTTTTAAAATTTTACCCAGCAGTGTTTGGACATTTTGAAAATGGAAGTCCAGCTAAAAAATTTGGAATTAGAGATAAGATAGGTTCAGTTTCAGATAGAAATGATACAAATGGAAAGAAAAAGGGAGGAAAGACAAATGCAGTTTGAGAAATAAAACCTAAATATGCAAATGCAAAGAGAGAAGGATGAAAGGGAATTTCAAATTCGGTTAAAGGAATAATAGTGGCAAAAGGAAAACACTCCTCTACTTTTGATGTTTTCAAAAATATCAAGTTAGTTCCCCGTTCTCTGGAAAAAGAAGTAGACAGATATTTTCCTCGTTTTGAAAAAATTGCGGAAAATTTGAAGTGGCCAAGGGAGCATTGGACTCTATTATTACAATGTGTACTTACAGGTAGAGCTAATGATGTTTATTTTTCACTGTCACTAGAGCAGAGTGCTGACTATTATTTGGTTAAAGACTGTATCTTGAAGGGTTATGAGTTAGTTCCTGAGGCTTATCGGCAAAAATTCAGGAATTCTAGAAAATCAACTGACAAGACTGATGTCGAATTCGCAAGAGAAACAGAGCAGTTATTTGTTAGATAGTGCATAGCCGAGAAAGCTGATCATGATTATGACAGTCTCAAACAACTTGTATTACTTGAAGAGTTCAAGAACTGTGTCCATAGCTACATTAAAAATCATCTTGAAGAGCATCAGATCGAAACCTTGGAAGATGCTGCTTGTGCTGCTGATAAGTATTCCTTAACTCATAAAGTTTCTGTTGTAAGCAAGTCTTTCATACAGCAGTCTACTGGTAAAAAGGTATTTCAGCCTAATACGACTCCTTCTAAAACTTAATCTGGCACAACTTTTAAAAATCAAGCTTATGATAAGCTTGATTCTAAATCCTTGTCTCTTCCTACGTGTACCTATTGCAAGATAAAACGACACATTATTTCTGATTGCTTCAAATTGAAATATAAACATCAGAATCAAGATAGACCTATCCCAGATACTCTTATTTCTAAGAGGACAAGGTCACGGTCATGTATTGAAAGCAATACATTTGTTGGGTCTAATAAACCCCAGTCTGATTTTATTATGGAGAATTATGAACCATTCATGTGGAAGGGTTCTATATCACTCTTGGGTGATTTGGCCAATCCTATCCCTATTAAAATTTTAAGGGATACAGGAGCTTCTCAGTCTTTTATTATCAGGTACTTTGCCTTTTTCTGAGAAGTCCTATTCTAATAAGAGTGTTATCATTCAGGGAGTAGAGTGCGGCTTTGTTAATGTTCCTCTCCATTCTGTCAATTTGTCATCAGACTTAGTTTCAGGACCTGTGACAGTCGGAATAGTGACTTCTTTACCCGTTGAGGGCATTCATTTATTACTAGGCAACGACCTAGCTGGAGACAAGGTTGTGGTTAATCCCCTTGTACCAGACAAACCTTCTTTGGATCAGAAAGTTGATCCTATTGAAAAAGAATTCCCTGTTGTTTACCCAGCTTGTGCGGTTACTAGAGCTATGGCAAAGAAAGCTCTTGAGAATGATTTTGATAAGGAAAATATTCCTTCAGCTGTCATATGTATTGGTCAGGCTTTTGATGAGGTCACTTTCACTACTTGTTTGGATCAATCAAAAGGTATTGATCACAGTGATCCTCTTTTAACTACTCATTCTCTTTTTTCTAATCAGGGTGACAAACGACAATCACTTGTCGTCGAACAGGAAAAAGATCCTAAGATCTCCTGTTTGTTTCAGAGGGCCATTAGTGAAACTGAAGCCACTGAAGTACCTGTCTGTTATTTGATTAAAAATGGAATTCTTATGAGAAAATGGAAACCTCCCGAGGTACCTGCTGGTGACGAATGGTCAGTGAACTATAAAATTGTAGTTCCAAAATCTTACAGACAGGAAATACTTAGATTGGCCCATGAAACTCCTTTGGCTGGTCATATAGGGATTAATAAGACTGATCACAAGATCTTGACTCACTTTTATTGGCCAAAAATCAAAAGTGATGTTTGTAAATACTGTAGATCTTGTCATACTTGTCAAATGGTAGGAAAGCCCAATCAGAAGATACCTAAGGCTTATCTGCAACCAATTCCTGCATTTGAGGAACCATTTAGCAGAATTATGGTAGACTGTGTTGGTCCCTTACCTAAGACCAAGTCAGGCAAGCAATATTTGTTGACCATTATGTGTGCTTCAACAAGATTCCCAGAGGCAATTCCTTTGAGGAATATTAAAACCAAAACTATAGTAAAAGCTTTGATAAAGTGGGGTTTTTTAAACTCAATTTGGCGTTCTCAAACCTGTCCAGTCTGGTCAAAGGTCAAATTTCATGTCTGGAATTTTCCAGCAAGTTATGTATGAATTAGACATTCAACAATTCAAATCTTCTGCCTATCACCCTGAGATCCAAGGGGCTTTAGAAAGATTTCATTACACTTTGAAAAATATGATTCGATCATATTGCTTTGATACGGATGAAGATTGGGATGAAGGCATTCATTTAATTTTGTTTGCTGTTAGGGAGTCAGTTCAAGAATCTTTAGGATTCAGTCCATTTGAACTAGTTTTCTTACACACTGTGCGTGGACCATTCAAATTGTTGAAAGAGAAACGTCTTTCTAATGGAGATACTGAATTTAATTTTCTTGATTATGTTTCTAATTTTAAATATAACTTGTCAAAGGCTTGTGAGGTCGCAAAAGCGAATCTGCACTCTACTCAGTCAAAAATGAAATTAACTTATTATAAAAACTCAAAGGAAAGGAGTTTTCAGCTTGGTGATAGAGTTCTAGCTCTCTTGCCCATACCACCAAATCCTCTTCAGGCCAAGTATTACGGTCCGTACACGATTGAAAAGAGAGTAAATGATTTAAATTACATTATAAATACTCCTGGTAGGCGAAAAAAAAACAACTTTGCCACATTAACATGTTAAAGGAGAATATTGAAAGAGACAGCCAAGTAAATCAAGCAATTAATTTAGTTGTACCTGTCCCACTCACTGAGGATTTAAGTGAAGGAATTCAATCGGACTCTATTGATTTTGGAGCGACAAATCTTTGGAATTCGGAAATTATGAAAAATCTGGACCAGAAACTTTTACATTTGCAACAACAGGAAAAGAATGAACTTAAACAGCTATTATTTGAATATGAGCACTGATTTCCAGCTGTTCCTACGAGGACAAACAAAATTTTTCATGACGTTGAAATTATAAATTCTAAACCTGTGAAACAACACCCATACAGGATTAACCCTCTCAAACAGGAATACTTGAAAAGGAAATTCAGTATTTACTGGAGAATGATTTCATAGAGCCCAGTAAAAGTGACTGGAGTTGACCATGTTCCGAAACCAGATAAAACTTTCCGTATGTGCACTGATTATAGGAAGGTGAACAGTGTGACGAAAACAGATTCATTTCCATTACCAAGAATCGATGATTGTATTGATAAAATTGGAAATGCCAAGTACGTCACCAAATTTGACCTTCTGAAATGATTTTGGCAAATTCCACTAACGGAATGGGCAAAGGAAATTTCGGCATTTGTGACTCCAGATGGACTCTATCAATATAAAGTAATGCCGTTAGGGATGAAGGGTTCTCCAAGTACCTTTCAACGTTAGATGAATATGATTACCTGTGGTCTAGATAATTGTGATGCTTACATTGATAATGTCATCATCTACAAAGACACCTGGAAAGAACATCTAGCAACAATTCGGAAATTCTTTGACAGACTCAGTGATGCAAGTTTGACAATCGGTTTATCTAAAAGTGAGTTAGTTCTGCAGTGCTTGTGTGACATTTCTAGGACATATTGTGGGACATGGACAAATTAAACCTATAGATGCTAAGGTCGAGGCTATCTCTGATTTCCCTGTGCCTGTCAGTAAAAAGCAACTGATGAGATTTTTGGGTATGGCCGGATACTATCGGAAATTTTGTTCCAATTTTTCTAATATTACTGAACCCCTGACAAACTTGGTGAGCAAGAAAAACAAGTTTGTTTGGACTGAAAAATGTCAGCAGACTTTTGATAGGTTAAAAGCCATACTTAAAAGTGCGCCGGTTCTTACAGCTCCAAATTTCAGAAAATCTTTTAAACTATCTGTTGATGCGAGTGATGTTGGGGTTGGAGCAGTATTGATTCAAGAAGATAGAAATGGTGTTGATCATCCAGTGTGCTATTTCTCTAAGAAATTAAATAAGCACCAAAGAAATTATTCAACAGTCGAGAAGGAATGCTTGGCTTTAATATTGGCATTACAGCATTTTGAAGTTTACATTAGTTCAGCTCCTTCCCCGGTTGTTGTGTTTAGTGATCACAACCCCCTTATTTTCATCGACAAGATAAAAAATAAAAATTAAGGATTATTAAGGTGGAGTTTGTTTTTACAAGAATATAGTATTGACATCAGGCATATCAAGGGAAAGGATAATTTAATTGCAGATGCACTTTCCCGTGTATAGAAATATTATTTCATGTACACTTTGTATAATTCATAAGAGTTCTTCTTATGTATTTTTTTTACCTCATTTATAATTTACATATGGAAAAAAGAAAGCTTTATTACATAAATCTTTCTTTTTCTTTATGGGGGATGTGTTACGTATATGTAATTAAATTATTTCTGTGTTAGTTTTAAATTTCTTTTTATTTTAGTTTTGTTTTATTGCATTGTATTGTAAGGATAATACTTTTACTGAATTTGACATTTTTCCCAGCAAATTTAGTTCAGTTCTTTTAGCCTGATTAGAACGCAAAAATATTGGTACATCATATTTTTAGCTGACCTAGTTCTTGACCTTGGTTCCGATTTCGTAAACACTGAGTGAAAATGATTGGTCATTACCAAGGTCATATTCAGACCACGTGTTAGCTCTGTTGTAACCAGTTTTATTTTTAAATTCATTTAAAGTGTGGGAATCAGATTCTTAGTAGGGGCTATTCTAGCCTACGTGCTAATTGACTTGTAGTTGGTGACCACGTGACCCATCACGCGGGTCTGAAATGACGTTTTAGTTGGGTTTAATTCTCAATCTCAGTGAATTTTGGTCAGTTGTAAAATAATACCTTGAGGCTGAAAGGTATTCCTGTTGTTGCCATTTGAATTGAGTTTCTTTTTATTTAAAATAATTTATTCACCCTGGAAAATACTTTTCTTCATCGAAATTCTTGGACAACGACATTTACTAAATTACTCGGAATTCTAAAGCTGGAATTATATTCTTGGTGACTCAACAAGGTACTGTTGACACATCAGCACAAACTGGTTATAGAGGACGTCATCGCCTTCCATATTGGAACTTCATCGAGATTCGAACTTGGATTCAATTAGAAATTTTTAGTGATAGGACTTATATTTTTGAATTCTAGGATTAATTTTTGGATTATATTCACAAACCGTAGGTCCTATTTCATATTTGTATCTTGTTTTCTAGGGAAATAAATTATTTTGTTAAATTTACAAAGCTTGTTAACTTCACTCTTTTCTTTCGTTCCTTTTGTACGAGCCTACACGTAACAAAGGAAAATTGTGGTCTCGTCCTTGGGATATATGAATTTTGGCTAAAATATTTCAGAAAATTGTTTTTTGAAATTTTAATTCCCCTAGTTCTCAGAATATTTTAAATCCCAAGTACTAATTCACATTTTGTTTGAAATTTTTAGCGGAATCAACAGGTTTTTTTTATCACAATATCATCAAAAGTAGAGAATTTTTTAAAATTTTACCCAGCAGTGTTTGGACATTTTGAAAATGGAAGTCCAGCTAAAAAACTTGGAATTAGAGATAAGATAGGTTCAGTTTCAGATAGAAATGATACAAATGGAAAGAAAAAGGGAGGAAAGACAAATGCAGTTTGAGAAATAAAACCTAAATATGCAAATGCAAAGAGAGAAGGATGAAAGGGAATTTCAAATTCGGTTAAAGGAATTATAGCTGGCAAAAGGAAAACACTCCTCTACTTTTGATGTTTTCAAAAATATCAAGTTAGTTCCCCGTTCTCTGGAAAAAGAAGTAGACAGATATTTTCCTCGTTTTGAAAAAATTGCGGAAAATTTGAAGTGGCCAAGGGAGCATTGGACTCTATTATTACAATGTGTACTTACAGGTAGAGCTAATGATGTTTATTTTTCACTGTCACTAGAGCAGAGTGCTGACTATTATTTGGTTAAAGACTGTATCTTGAAGGGTTATGAGTTAGTTCCTGAGGCTTATCGGCAAAAATTCAGGAATTCTAGAAAATCAACTGACAAGACTGATGTCGAATTCGCAAGAGAAACAGAGCAGTTATTTGTTAGATAGTGCATAGCCGAGAAAGCTGATCATGATTATGACAGTCTCAAACAACTTGTATTACTTGAAGAGTTCAAGAACTGTGTCCATAGCTACATTAAAAATCATCTTGAAGAGCATCAGATCGAAACCTTGGAAGATGCTGCTTGTGCTGCTGATAAGTATTCCTTAACTCATAAAGTTTCTGTTGTAAGCAAGTCTTTCATACAGCAGTCTACTGGTAAAAAGGTATTTCAGCCTAATACGACTCCTTCTAAAACTTAATCTGGCACAACTTTTAAAAATCAAGCTTATGATAAGCTTGATTCTAAATCCTTGTCTCTTCCTACGTGTACCTATTGCAAGATAAAACGACACATTATTTCTGATTGCTTCAAATTGAAATATAAACATCAGAATCAAGATAGACCTATCCCAGATACTCTTATTTCTAAGAGGACAAGGTCACGGTCATGTATTGAAAGCAATACATTTGTTGGGTCTAATAAACCCCAGTCTGATTTTATTATGGAGAATTATGAACCATTCATGTGGAAGGGTTCTATATCACTCTTGGGTGATTTGGCCAATCCTATCCCTATTAAAATTTTAAGGGATACAGGAGCTTCTCAGTCTTTTATTATCAGGTACTTTGCCTTTTTCTGAGAAGTCCTATTCTAATAAGAGTGTTATCATTCAGGGAGTAGAGTGCGGCTTTGTTAATGTTCCTCTCCATTCTGTCAATTTGTCATCAGACTTAGTTTCAGGACCTGTGACAGTCGGAATAGTGACTTCTTTACCCGTTGAGGGCATTCATTTATTACTAGGCAACGACCTAGCTGGAGACAAGGTTGTGGTTAATCCCCTTGTACCAGACAAACCTTCTTTGGATCAGAAAGTTGATCCTATTGAAAAAGAATTCCCTGTTGTTTACCCAGCTTGTGCGGTTACTAGAGCTATGGCAAAGAAAGCTCTTGAGAATGATTTTGATAAGGAAAATATTCCTTCAGCTGTCATATGTATTGGTCAGGCTTTTGATGAGGTCACTTTCACTACTTGTTTGGATCAATCAAAAGGTATTGATCACAGTGATCCTCTTTTAACTACTCATTCTCTTTTTTCTAATCAGGGTGACAAACGACAATCACTTGTCGTCGAACAGGAAAAAGATCCTAAGATCTCCTGTTTGTTTCAGAGGGCCATTAGTGAAACTGAAGCCACTGAAGTACCTGTCTGTTATTTGATTAAAAATGGAATTCTTATGAGAAAATGGAAACCTCCCGAGGTACCTGCTGGTGACGAATGGTCAGTGAACTATAAAATTGTAGTTCCAAAATCTTACAGACAGGAAATACTTAGATTGGCCCATGAAACTCCTTTGGCTGGTCATATAGGGATTAATAAGACTGATCACAAGATCTTGACTCACTTTTATTGGCCAAAAATCAAAAGTGATGTTTGTAAATACTGTAGATCTTGTCATACTTGTCAAATGGTAGGAAAGCCCAATCAGAAGATACCTAAGGCTTATCTGCAACCAATTCCTGCATTTGAGGAACCATTTAGCAGAATTATGGTAGACTGTGTTGGTCCCTTACCTAAGACCAAGTCAGGCAAGCAATATTTGTTGACCATTATGTGTGCTTCAACAAGATTCCCAGAGGCAATTCCTTTGAGGAATATTAAAACCAAAACTATAGTAAAAGCTTTGATAAAGTGGGGTTTTTTAAACTCAATTTGGCGTTCTCAAACCTGTCCAGTCTGGTCAAAGGTCAAATTTCATGTCTGGAATTTTCCAGCAAGTTATGTATGAATTAGACATTCAACAATTCAAATCTTCTGCCTATCACCCTGAGATCCAAGGGGCTTTAGAAAGATTTCATTACACTTTGAAAAATATGATTCGATCATATTGCTTTGATACGGATGAAGATTGGGATGAAGGCATTCATTTAATTTTGTTTGCTGTTAGGGAGTCAGTTCAAGAATCTTTAGGATTCAGTCCATTTGAACTAGTTTTCTTACACACTGTGCGTGGACCATTCAAATTGTTGAAAGAGAAACGTCTTTCTAATGGAGATACTGAATTTAATTTTCTTGATTATGTTTCTAATTTTAAATATAACTTGTCAAAGGCTTGTGAGGTCGCAAAAGCGAATCTGCACTCTACTCAGTCAAAAATGAAATTAACTTATTATAAAAACTCAAAGGAAAGGAGTTTTCAGCTTGGTGATAGAGTTCTAGCTCTCTTGCCCATACCACCAAATCCTCTTCAGGCCAAGTATTACGGTCCGTACACGATTGAAAAGAGAGTAAATGATTTAAATTACATTATAAATACTCCTGGTAGGCGAAAAAAAAACAACTTTGCCACATTAACATGTTAAAGGAGAATATTGAAAGAGACAGCCAAGTAAATCAAGCAATTAATTTAGTTGTACCTGTCCCACTCACTGAGGATTTAAGTGAAGGAATTCAATCGGACTCTATTGATTTTGGAGCGACAAATCTTTGGAATTCGGAAATTATGAAAAATCTGGACCAGAAACTTTTACATTTGCAACAACAGGAAAAGAATGAACTTAAACAGCTATTATTTGAATATGAGCACTGATTTCCAGCTGTTCCTACGAGGACAAACAAAATTTTTCATGACGTTGAAATTATAAATTCTAAACCTGTGAAACAACACCCATACAGGATTAACCCTCTCAAACAGGAATACTTGAAAAGGAAATTCAGTATTTACTGGAGAATGATTTCATAGAGCCCAGTAAAAGTGACTGGAGTTGACCATGTTCCGAAACCAGATAAAACTTTCCGTATGTGCACTGATTATAGGAAGGTGAACAGTGTGACGAAAACAGATTCATTTCCATTACCAAGAATCGATGATTGTATTGATAAAATTGGAAATGCCAAGTACGTCACCAAATTTGACCTTCTGAAATGATTTTGGCAAATTCCACTAACGGAATGGGCAAAGGAAATTTCGGCATTTGTGACTCCAGATGGACTCTATCAATATAAAGTATTGCCGTTAGGGATGAAGGGTTCTCCAAGTACCTTTCAACGTTAGATGAATATGATTACCTGTGGTCTAGATAATTGTGATGCTTACATTGATAATGTCATCATCTACAAAGACACCTGGAAAGAACATCTAGCAACAATTCGGAAATTCTTTGACAGACTCAGTGATGCAAGTTTGACAATCGGTTTATCTAAAAGTGAGTTAGTTCTGCAGTGCTTGTGTGACATTTCTAGGACATATTGTGGGACATGGACAAATTAAACCTATAGATGCTAAGGTCGAGGCTATCTCTGATTTCCCTGTGCCTGTCAGTAAAAAGCAACTGATGAGATTTTTGGGTATGGCCGGATACTATCGGAAATTTTGTTCCAATTTTTCTAATATTACTGAACCCCTGACAAACTTGGTGAGCAAGAAAAACAAGTTTGTTTGGACTGAAAAATGTCAGCAGACTTTTGATAGGTTAAAAGCCATACTTAAAAGTGCGCCGGTTCTTACAGCTCCAAATTTCAGAAAATCTTTTAAACTATCTGTTGATGCGAGTGATGTTGGGGTTGGAGCAGTATTGATTCAAGAAGATAGAAATGGTGTTGATCATCCAGTGTGCTATTTCTCTAAGAAATTAAATAAGCACCAAAGAAATTATTCAACAGTCGAGAAGGAATGCTTGGCTTTAATATTGGCATTACAGCATTTTGAAGTTTACATTAGTTCAGCTCCTTCCCCGGTTGTTGTGTTTAGTGATCACAACCCCCATATTTTCATCGACAAGATAAAAAATAAAAATTAAGGATTATTAAGGTGGAGTTTGTTTTTACAAGAATATAGTATTGACATCAGGCATATCAAGGGAAAGGATAATTTAATTGCAGATGCACTTTCCCGTGTATAGAAATATTATTTCATGTACACTTTGTATAATTCATACGAGTTCTTCTTATGTATTTTTTTTACCTCATTTATAATTTACATATGGAAAAAAGAAAGCTTTATTACATAAATCTTTCTTTTTCTTTATGGGGGATGTGTTACGTATATGTAATTAAATTATTTCTGTGTTAGTTTTAAATTTCTTTTTATTTTAGTTTTGTTTTATTGCATTGTATTGTAAGGATAATACTTTTACAGAATTTGACATTTTTCCCAGCAAATTTAGTTCAGTTCTTTTAGCCTGATTAGAACGCAAAAATATTGGTACATCATATTTTTAGCTGACCTAGTTCTTGACCTTGGTTCCGATTTCGTAAACACTGAGTGAAAATGATTGGTCATTACCAAGGTCATATTCAGACCACGTGTTAGCTCTGTTGTAACCAGTTTTATTTTTAAATTCATTTAAAGTGTGGGAATCAGATTCTTAGTTGGGGCTATTCTAGCGTACGTACTAATTGACTTGTAGTTGGTGACCACGTGACCCATCACGCGGGTCTGAAATGACGTTTTAGTTGGGTTTAATTCTCAATCTCAGTGAATTTTGGTCAGTTGTAAAATAATACCTTGAGGCTGAAAGGTATTCCTGTTGTTGCCATTTGAATTGAGTTTCTTTTTATTTAAAATAATTTATTCACCCTGGAAAATACTTTTCTTCATCGAAATTCTTGGACAACGACATTTACTAAATTACTCGGAATTCTAAAGCTGGAATTATATTCTTGGTGACTCAACAAGGTACTGTTGACACATCAGCACAAACTGGTTA